>JAKZAP010000016.1:8638794-8748939 GCA_023053575.1 Branchinecta lynchi
GCACCATAGAGATATCACAAAAACGGGAAGAGCGGCAAGCACAATGGGATAATCGATTATTTGGAAATATCAGAAAAACAAACTAACGCTTTTTAATCGGGTTTTCAAGATTATTTAAGCGAACAAGTGATGGGTAACTAGACAGTCGTATCCTAGCCCTTTTCGGTTAAACTTTAAATCCGTGCCGGATCCGATGACACTGGGGGGAGTTGGAGGAGGGAACCGGAAATTTTGAGAAACGCTTAGAGTGGAGGGATCGGGATGAAACTTGGTGGGAAAAACAAGCACAAGTCCTAGACACGTCATTGACATAACCGGACCGGATCAGGGCACTGTGGGGGAGTTCGGGTGGGGGTCCGGATTTCTAGCGATCCAGCGAGTTCGGCATACTTCCTGATGTCCTAGGGCGATGAAACTTGGCAGGTATGTCAGGGATCCGAACAGATTGACTTGAGAACAGCCGTTTCCCCGACCCGACCATCGTGGGTGGAGTGGGTGGATGGGGAGTCCGGAATCTAGTGGCGTGCATACCTTTTGAACTGGTGATCGGATTTGAATGAAACTTGTCTGGTGAGCTATCGCCTCGGACGTTCAGTGTCACGTCCGGGTCGGGTCCGATACTTGTGGGGATGGGGGGGGGTTGGGTGGAAAACTCAAGAGACTGCAAAAGCAGAGGGATTGGGACGAAACTTAATGGATGGAACAAGCATTAGGCCTAGATGAAATTGACGGAGCCAGATGGTTTTGGGGCTCTGTGGGGGAGTTGGAGGGGGTTTCCTGGAATTCCGGTAGTCGTGAGTTAAAATAGTTCCAGATGTAAAACGACAACGAAACTTTGCAGGCATATTAGCGACCCGAATTATCTTGACTTAAGAACCTGACACAACATACCCCCGGAAACTTCCGTTCCTAGATCCGAGCATATTTTGGGGAGCACGAGAAGAGAAATATGGAAATTGACTTCATAAATTGCAAACGAGTGGTCTGATTCGAGTGAAACTTTATGGGTGATACGAATCGATGGCCTCGACATGCAAAACATGCGTTCGAACCATATGCGACCACGATTAGGGGAATTGGGGGTGGGGGGACTTTTGACATGCACAAAAACCAAACGGATGGACCGAATGAGATGCAAATTCGACAGTGCCGAGTTTATGCGGCATAGATTTGTTATTTGGCGTCCTGGCCGAATTCCGCCAAGGTAGGGGGGGGGGTACTGGAAACTTGCAGATAGGCTAAGCTCCAATTTCAGTAAAACTTGATGGACAGGAACAGGGAATTAAGAGATTGGGCCCGAACCGGCTCCGACAACGTTGGTGGGAGGGGGGGGGGGGTACCGGAACTTTCCAAAAATGCTCAGATTCGAGTGAAACTTGATAGATGGTATAAAAGAAGATGCTTTAGGTGGTCGATTTTTTATATTCCGAACCAGATTCGGCCACGGTAGGTTGAGATAGAGTGGGTACCGGAAATCGTGTAGCACGTCTAGGGATCAAACAAATGGATTTATTGGGATGAAAGTTTGAACAGTCATGTGCATTTGCTATAGACAATCGAGACGATGCCGGAACTGCTCAGAAATGAGTGAAACTAAATATCCTATTTCTATTTCCGAACCGCATTTTTGGGTGGCGGGTGTATTTTGTGACGTTCTCATCTACTTTCTTGTACAGCCTACTCGTACAAGTGCCATATGAGCTCGTAGCTCTTGTTTTTATGGCACTTGAGCTTACTTACGAGAAGAGAAATATGGAAATTGACTTCTATAAATTGCAAACGAGTGGTCTGATTCGAGTGAAACTTCATGGGTGATACGAATCGATGGCCTCGACATGTAAAACAGGCGTTCGAACCATATGCGACCACGATTAGGGGAATTGGGGGTGGGGGGACTTTTGACATGCACAACTACCAAACGGATGGACCGAATGAGATGCAAGTTCGACAGTGCCGAGTTTATGCGGCCTAGATTTGTTATTTGGCGCCCGGGCCGGATTCGGCCAAGGTAGGGGGGTACTGGAAACTTGCAGATAGGCTATGCTCCAATTTCAGTAAAACTTGATGGACAGGAACAGGGAATTAAGAGATTGGGCCCGAACCGGCTCCGACAACGTTGGTGGGAGGGGGGGGGGGGGGTAC
Source organism: Branchinecta lynchi (assembly GCA_023053575.1). Taxonomy (NCBI): domain Eukaryota; kingdom Metazoa; phylum Arthropoda; class Branchiopoda; order Anostraca; family Branchinectidae; genus Branchinecta; species Branchinecta lynchi. Next base: position 8,640,937 of record JAKZAP010000016.1, read on the forward strand.
CGGAGCTTTCCAAAAATGCTCAGATTCGAGTGAAACTTGATAGATGGTATAAAAGAAGATGCTTTAGGTGGTCGATTTTTTTTATTCCGAACCAGATTCGGCCACGGTAGGTGGAGATAGAGTGAGTACTGGAAATCGTGTAGCACGTCTAGGGATCAAACAAATGGATTTATTGGGATGAAAGTTTGAACAGTCATGTGCATTTGCTACAGACAATCGGGACGATGCCGGAACTGCTCAGAAATGAGTGAAACTAAATATCCTATTTCTATTTCCGAACCGCATTTTTGGATGGCGGGTGTATTTTGTGACGTTCTCATCTACTTTCTTGTACAGCCTACTCGTACAAGTGCCATATGAGCTCGTAGCTCTTGTTTTTTCTTTTCTGGATGATCACTACTTCTTTTTCGGAAAGAGTCAAACTGAAGCACTTTTATTCAAACAATGTTTATAACGGATACGTCAGCTCTGATTTTTCATCAGCGATATTTCGGCCCTTCTTGGCAAGGGTCCTCGTCAGGCTGTCAATCTTCTTGTTCAACTTCGGGGATTGACAGCCTGACGAGGACCCTTGCCAAGAATGGCCGAAATATCGCTGATGAAAAATCAGAGCTGACGTATCCGTTGTAAACATTGTTTGAATAAATGTTTCAAAGTCAGCTTGGGCTCAGAGAATATTTATTTGAAGCACTTTACCAACTTCCAGCTAAAAGTCTCACATTTTCTGGATTCTTCATCAACAAAGACACACGGGCAGATCCGTGCTAAGTGGCCCTTAATTTCATTTTGGATTCGAGAGACGTATTCTGATCATAAAGGATTTCACAAAATAATTTTGCCGGCGGCGCCTTTTGTCGTAGGCTCTATTTACTGGAAGCTCGTGTCATTCCATTCGTGTTTTAGGCTTGGAATTTCGGGGCTTGGGTCACCTTAAAATCTAGATTTTTTGGCGGAAGTAATGTTTTACCCGAAAAAAGTCATAGCCTCCTCACAAAATTTCGCCTGTGGCGCTCATTTTTATTCTGTCTGATATACAGTCAGTAGGAACTGCTGTTGGGCGGCTATTGCGTTAGCTAATTCCTGTTATTACAAGTGCCGTTCATTTTAAGTTTCTGTTATTTCGCACTGTTTCCAGCATGCGATCCTGTGTTTCTTGGCTATTGTTTCCAACTGGTATGACTCTTGAGCCTTGTTGGAAATCTGTCATATGTTCTGAGGTAGTCACCCCCCACGCCCAAGCCCTTCAAACCGCCCCTGAGCTCGTAGATACGACTAGGCTTCTTCAGACTTCAACGCTTGCAAGGTGTCGCATGTTTTATTACTACATGTGCGACAGAAAGCTAAGATGGGCGGCAGGGCGCCTGCCACCACCCTCGAGTTTTCGCTAGCGACTCCCCTGGCCGAAGCTCTCAAGGATTTCTGACAAATTAAGGTTGAGACACGTGTATTCTTGCAAATATGCGACGCTGCTTCTGCTCGGCATTTCCGCCCGCATGGCTTCTTATCATCCTCGGTCTTACTTACGTTTCTTTTCAGGGTTTTCTCGTTTTTGGACATAGTAGCTTTGTGTCGATGTGCGCAGGTTTCGCGCTACTGGCATATGCTTGCTCTTGATGGAATCAACTGGCAACGGATTGACCTGTTTTCCTTCCAGCGTGACATCGAAGTAAGTGCGAGCCACTAAGATACGAGGTGTTCATACCGTGGTTATCTGTAATATTTACCTTCCACGATTCCTTTAAAGCATAATGGACACTTCTAATGCTTTACTTTGTATTAAATGCTTCACAAATAAACATTTACCACTTCCTTTAGAAGGCGCTACGAAAATCGGCCGTTTTCTTGTTATCCCTTGTCTTTATCTCTCTGGCATTTCGGCGATCCAAATCTCAGAAGCTGGGATATCGTGGCAGGAAATTCAAAAACTCCCAGCTATGCTTGATAGGAAAGGATATATTTGAGACATCACCAAAGTCAAGCCGCAGATGCAGTTTACCTGATTGTTCCAGTGTTTCATCAGAAGTTCCATGGCTTAAAGTGCCTATTCAAAGTTTTTCTTTGTGGAATAGTGTTGTGAAGCTTGATTAGCTTGCTTTATAAAATGTACCAGAATATGCAATAAGCTTATAAAAAATAACATAAGTACAAAATTCATTCAAAAACAAATAATCTATTCAAATCTGAATCATACAAGCTGATTTATGCATAAAATAAAGACCTACTAAGTATTATAAGAAACATCACTTTTATCTTTGTCCAAGCTAGTAAATTGAGCATGTACTGGCCTAAAAAACTACGCTTTGAAATATCACAGAGAGGAAAATGTTGAAAAAGCTGCAGATCTAGGGGGTAAACATTGTTCCTAGGTTGTTACAGAGTGGGATTGAGGTAGTTTGATGTGCCCATTGAACTTAACAGAATTTTCAGTTTTCTTATTTGTAAAATCAGAAATCACATTTGATAACTGATAGAGATGACAATAAGATTAGCTGAAAGCGCAGATGGGACTTGCAAAGGTCCGCAAGGGTGCGTAACCCCGCCCCCTCCCCTTCCAATAGCCGGGAATCGCACAATGCCACAAGTAGAGCTTATGATCATCATGCCCACCGTCCCGATCCGAGCCATCCCTCAACTTTAGCGTTCCGCAAGGTCTTGGTTTTCCCCCTAACAACGTCTCTGGCATTTGGAGCCCTCGCACTATTTACTCTTCAACTTACAGTATTTTAAAATATCTTAATACTTTAAAACTTTGCTGTGCTTTAAAAAAATAACCCACGGCGTAGGCTGTTTTAAGCCTTTTCCAAGACCCGTTGACTTTGTAGCGAAAACAGAACAATCTACATAACTAAAAACTACTCGTAGCACAACCGTCGACAGCGTGATACACAAGAAGGTAGGAAAGCACGGCAAGGGACAAAATCAGCGTGGTTTTGTTAGAGGGGTTACGATGTACCGTACGAAATTGGGGTCTCCAGCTTTAGAAACACATGGAGTGATGCATTAGTATTATAGATAAAACAGGTCCTTTAAAAATAGTAAAATCTAGTAATAGTGTTTGTTTGGCCAGTAATCACCCGAAACAGACTATGACTTGGCTGTATAAGTTTATTTAACTATTTTCTTCAGGGTTCGGTTGTCGAGGGCATTGCAAAGCGCTGTGGAGGCTTTCTGAAAACCCTAAGTCTGAAAGGATGCCAATCAGTTGGGGATGCTGCTATGAAAACTTTTGCTCTCCATTGCGCCAATATTGAAGATCTTGACCTGTTCGGGTGCAAACGGATTACAGACAGGTAAGAGCTCCATGGTTTCACTACTAAATATAGCCAAGAATAGCATGGTGTCTTTCTGTGAGGCAAGAAAATAACCGATGGCTTGGAAAAATGCTTCAGAAAGCTTTGAGTCTATTATACAGTACCAATATTATAACAGTATTATAAATATTAAATATTCTTGAGCCCAAGCTGACTTTGAAACATATGTTAAAATAATGCATAAAACAGATATGTCAGCTACGATGCTTCGGGATATTTTGACCCTACTTGGCAAGGGTCCTCGTCAGGCTGTCAATCTGCAGGGTCAACGTCGGGGAAAGAAAAAAACTGCAAATTTGATTGATTGCAGGTTTGTTTTCTTCTCCGAAGTTGACACTGAAGATTGACAGCCTGACGAGGACCCTTGGCAAGAATTGCCGAAACATCACTGACAAAGTACCGTAGCTAAAATATCCGCTTTATGCATTATTAGAATTATAAATATTATAACTTATGTTCCAATATTAACATATTAACGTATAACGTATTATAACATAATACGTTATTAACCGTCATCATCGGGGGCACTCGTACAAGCTTACAAAGTCAAGATTCCACAAGGACGTTTTTAAGTGGGGTTTTGGCAACAGAATTGTTGATCCTTGGAACAGCCTTACGGAAGATGCGGTTAATGCTGAATCGATCAATAGTCAATAGTCATCAATAGTGCATTTTTGATGAGATTTTTAACTCTGATCAGTTCGACTACTCAAAATTTCTTAGAGTTATTTAGAGGCGAAAGCCTTTTCTCTTGCTTTGTATTAACATAGCCCAATATCATAGCATACCAGGTTAACTGTGACGTGTTTATCAAAATATTACAGACACGCACAGCCTCTTGCTGTTGGTCATAAACCCAGAAACTTGTCATTCTGACCAACGTGCTCCTCGAGAGCAATAAGAGGATGCCTGATTCGCCTCGATAAAAGTCAAACATGTCAAATGCAAAGCAAAAGACTAGCGCCGTTTGGGTAAATAACAAGACCAAAGGTTTGGATAGGATCCCCAAAATTTAATATTTGATCCAGATAATTGCGTCTTGTATATATCCCGTCTTCCCCTTGAAAATTTTTACCATTAAAATTTAAACACACATTAATGCAATTGCTAGTCGCCTGAGAAAATCAAGTTCAGGTATGGATATGTTTGTTTACCCATATACGTCATATCTACTTTGACGAAGTTGATCTTCCTGCCTTACTTCTGCCAAATATCCGGTTTCGGCCGGATTCCGGGTGGACTACTTGTCCGGCAAAAAACTAAAGCTCAAAACGAATTCATCATATCTCCTTACCCCTGTATCGAACCTCTAACCAACTTTAGATAAACTTAAACTTTTAACGAATTCTCCGGTTTCGGCCGGATTCGGGGTGAACTATATGCCCGGGTAAAAAATGATTGTCATATACGGATTCAGCATGTCTTCTTACCCCTAAATCGAACATTTAATCAACTTCAAATAAAGTTTTTACTTTTAACAAATTTTCCGTTTTTCCGGATTACGGACGAATTGATTGTCCGGCGAATAAATAAGTTTCAGTTACGGATTCAGATGGCTCTTTACCTCTAGATCGACAATCTCATTGGCTTTTAAACCATTTTTGTTCGTCCCTTCATTTGAAACCCTATTAACTGGGGTGTCCAGGGTTAACAGGAGCGGTTCCCAGCTTGGTGAACGTAAACTTCCGCCGGGGTCAGAGACCTAATATGGCAGCGTAGGCCGGACGAGCGGATCTTCGAATGCGGGATATACTACATCCCTAATGTGTGGTATAGGACGGGATAAGACGAACACAACTAACTATATTGAAGATAACATTAACTCTACATAATTACTGCTTAAACACTTGTACATAAAATATAAACTTATCTTTTGATCTGCTCTGGTCACGGCAACGAAGGAAGAGGGTGGATATCGGTCTTGTCTGGTCTATATCCTTCTGTCGCGCGCCAAAAACCTCCGCGCCGCCCCGGAAGCAAGGATGTTACTTTGTCCAGCGGAACCCCCAAAGCTGCTGGACGCGCGCTGGAACATTCTTCCTTCCGGAGAAACCAATCCCATATATAGCAACCTAACAACCCCACCCCTAATATGGTGCTACAGCTCATCTATGAACTTGATTTGTACTTTATGTGACTCAATGAACCCACATACCAAGTTTGAAGAAAATGTCTCTACCCCTTCGAGAGTCATCGTGCTGACGGACGGACAGACGGGCAACTTTTACGAAGTCATAGGTGTCCCTCCAGTTACGTTTTGGGATCCCAAAAATTGCTCAAAGAGTTATCTCGGAAATGATGGCTAATGGAACAATTAGGGATGAAGGGTGAATAAGTAATACAGGTACGACAGGTCCTTTAATAACAAGACCAAAGGTTTCAATGGGATCCCAACAGTTTAATATTTATGGACTTCTTGATTTCTTGTCAGCTTATTGTGTCTTCATTCTTCTTTTCTTCTTTTTTGGGATCCCAAAACGTAAGTGACGGGATACCTATGACATCGCAAAAGTTGTCCGTCCGTCTGTAAGCACGATAACTCTCGAAGGGAATGAGATATTTTGATGAAACTTGATGTGTGGATTCGTTGGGTCGTCGGACCAGTCAAGTTCGTAGATGGGCTTTGTAGCCCTACATTTAGGGGTGGGGGAGGGGTTTCAATTAAGGGGCAAACATAATATTTTGAAACAGCTAATGTGATAGTCGATTATGGGGTATAGTCGATTATACATGCTGAACACGATGGTGAAAAACCATTTTGTCATCGAACAAGTAGTTCGCCCGGAATCCGGCCAAAACCGGAAAGTTTGTTAAAATTAAAAGTTTTAGTTGAAGTTGATTATATGTTCGATTTAGGGCAAGAAGACATGCTGAAGACTTGTGTGAAAACAATTTTCTATCCGGATATGTAGTTCGCCCGGAATCCGGCCAAAACCGGAAAATTGGTAGAAGTTAAAGTTTTATTTCTAGTTGATTAGATAACCGATTTAGGGGTGCGAAGAGATGCTGAATCCGAGTTCATTTTTTAGCTTTCTTTTTTTCGCCGGACAATTAGTTCTGGAGATTGGCCGAAATCGGGAAATTGGCGGTAGTGGCAGGAAGTTTTTCTCAGATAATTAGCTATTTGGCCTTAATCTGTTTCTGAATTTTAATTGTAAAAATGTTCAAGGAGTCTGGCGATGACTGGATCTGGCTAAGACAAGACCCAATTGTCTGGATCAGATATTCAATTTTTGGGATCCCATCGAAACCTTTGGTCTTGTTTTCTCTCCTTCTTTTTTCTTTCTTTTTTTATTTCTTTGATTTGTTTCCCTTAAGTCTATATGAATAAGCCCCGCCCATTGCCAGGCCTTATGGTGGGGCCAAAACAGTTAATGGTGTTTTTTTATTTTTATGAATAAACTGAACTGAACTGAACCCAGACAATCGAATCTTTAACATTTTGCTACTTATCCCATACTCCACCGATTGAATATGTGCAGATTTTTTTTTTTACCGTTTGGAGTTTTTGGCAACTTACAACCAAACAACTAATCAGATGAGAAAACCCAGTTCAAAAATGGATTGAGCAAGGATTTTTACTCTAGTATCTCATATCTAATCGACTTCAGAAATGTCCTTTACTTTGGTTAAATTCTTGGTTTAGCAGCAGTTCCGGCGACCTGCATGCATAGTAAAATAGCTACTAACATTAAGAGGAGAACCTTTCAAGACAAATGTCCGTGTTTTGACCAATTTTGCCAGCTTGTCTGTCAAGGAAATAAAGTCCAGAATTCGGTTCAGCAGGTCTCCTTACCCCGATACCTAATCTCTGATCGACTTTAGGAACAACTCCAGCAACTGTCCGGCAAGAAAGCGAAGCTCTGATATCGAATCAGCGGGCCCCCTTACCCCTGAAACGACGCGTTAGCTTATCTCATTAGCTTCTTAAATATTATTTTGTACCCTTAATTCGAAACCAGCTCCTCTGCCACTAAATATAGGGCTACAGGACCCATCTACGAACTTGGCCTTTACTTTGTCACTGCGTCCTCATACGAAGTTTGAATAGCATACCCCCTTCGACCCCCCTGACACGACAGACTGCCGTGACTAAACCCAAAGAATACGTACGCTAGGTGTAAATAGTCGTTGATTAAACCCAAAAAACATTCGAGCGTTGCGTTATACACGCGACGAGTATCGTCGCTGACGCGCAGAGCTTTTGCCTGTATGGATAAAGGGGTAGGGTAGGGACTGGGATAGCCACCTGGTTTTTCCGAAAATTGGTCGACAATTTGATTAAATTTTTCACAAGAGAGTTGTCGAATGCATTCTGCCCTTTTGAAACAGTAAATGACGGTTGAGAATTAGGAGATAACTAAACTGATCGCATACACTTTTGTTTATCTTTAGTATGTTCGACAGTTGCAACAGCACGTCCCTCACCCTATATCGACTATAGCGTTGGGTTTTAAAATTCATGCTAAATTTCCGGATTTCGGGCGAACTACTTGTCCGGCGAAAAGATTATTTTCATATTCAGATCAGCATGTCCTTTTACCCCAGAATCGAACCACTAATCAAATCCAGATTCAGCTTTTAGTTTTTATAAATTTTCCGTTTTTGCCCCATTCCGGGTTAACTACTTGTCCACCGAGAAAATAACTTTCATATTCGGATTCACCATGTCTCCTTGCCCATAAATCTTACTCATTAGCTCCTAAACATACAGCTTCCGCGCCAATCTACGAACTTGAGCCGTCCCTTAACCCAAAGAACCCTCATACCAAGTTTCATCAAAATATTTCATTCCCTTCGTGTTGTCGTGCCGGCAGACAGAGAAACGTTGTTCGTAACTTAGTTATTCACACGTACAGTAGAGGTATTCTTTTTTGAAAATTTTGTTAAAATTTTAGACCACCTTGGTTTTGCTTATCGCCCTAAACAAATGGGAATGATAAATTAAGTAGGCTACTTGACACCAGCTATATAAGAGCCAAGGTTTAATCTGTTCCGAGATTTCGGACGGCTATGAAAGTAAAGCAGAACGCAGGATGCCCTAACGTGGCGGGGAAAAAGTGCAGAGTAAACTGAGCAGCAAAAAGAATATTTATTTATTGTTTATTAGACTAGGATACGACCAACTAGGGTCGAACAAATGACAAAATAAGTAACAAACACTGGCATAAATATAAACTACAAATATAATGAAATAGAATTTCAACACGTCTGCCTGGAGAGAACCCACAATAAAGTAGGGTACCCCATGACAGCCAAATTGGCAAACTCAGCCGCATGTGGGAACTCGCCATCACCAGAGGGAGAGGATTCTCAGCGCGCTGAATTCGTGTCTTAAGGGGTTGGGTAGACGGCCGCCTCACTTCACCAAACGAAGACCTTCACCAACAAACATACCTGAAGCACTACAGTTCCAGGAGAACCCATGCAACCACCTTAGAGAATTGTTGTATAGGACCCGGAATAACAGTTTGTTGTCACAATTTGTTCCTTTTTCAAGTGCCATATAGCGATTGTAATTTCTGTCCGTCAGTCGGTCTGTCGGTCCCAGTTTTGCTAGTTCGGGCACTTCCAGATAAGCTAGGACGATGAAACTTGGCAGGCATATCAGGGACCGGACCAGATTAAATTAGAAATAGTAACTTCCCCGATCCGACCATCTGGAGGGGAGTGGAGGGAGGGAGAATCTGGAAAAATTAGGAAAAATGAGATATTTTTAGCTTACGAACGGGAGATCGGATCTTAATGAAACTTGATCTATGGAAGGACCTCGCGTCTCAAACGTTCCATTTTAAATCCAGGCCGGATCCGGTGACGTTGGGAGGGAGTTGAAGGGGAAACCGGAAATCTCGAAAAACGCTTAGAGTGGAGAGATCCGGATAAAACTTGGTGGAAAGAACAAGTCCTAGATACTAGACTGACATAACCGGAACGGATCCGCTCACTTTGGGGGAGTTAGGGTGGGTGGCGAATTTCTAGTTTTTCCTCGAGTTCGGGGCTTCCTGATGTGCCAGGGCGATGAAAATTGGCAGGCATGTCAAGGACCCGACCAGATTAAATAGGAAATAGTCACTTTTCCGATCCGACCATCTGAGGGGGAGTGGAGGGAGGGGGAAGCCGAAAAATTTAGGTATTCTTAACTTGCGAAAGGGTGATCGGATAATGATGAAAGTTGATATTTAGGATGACCTCGTGTCTCAGACGTCCCACTCTAATTCCGGACCGGATCCGATGACACTGGGGGGAGCTGGAGGAGGGAGCCGGAAATCTTGAGAAACTCTTAGAGTGGAGGGATCGGAATGAAACTTGATGGAAAGAACAAGCACAAGTCCTAGATACGTCACTGACATAACCGGACGGATCCGGGCACTGTGGGGGAGTTGGGGGAGGGCCGGATTTCTAGCGATCCCGAGAGTTCGGCATACTTCCTGATGTTCTAGGACGATTAAACTTGGAAGGTATGTGAGGGATTCGAACAGATTGACTTGAGAATAGTCGTTTCCCCGATCCGACCATCGTGGGGTGGGGGGTGAATTGATGGGGAGTCCGGAATCTAGTGGCATGTTTAACTTTTGAACGGGTGGTCGGATTTGAATGAAACTTGTCAGGTTGAAAGAGCTATCGCCTCAGATGTTCTGCGTCAGATGTTCTGCACGAGTCGGGTCTGATACCTGTGGGGGTGGTGGGGCGGGGGACCGGAAAACTCAAGGAACATAATGGAGAGAACAAGCATTAGACCTAGATACGAAATTGACGGAGCCAGATGGTTTCGGGGCTCTGTGAGGGGGGGGGGGGGGTTGCGGAACTCCGGTAGTCGCGAGTTAGAATAGTTCCAGATGTACTAAGACAACAAAATTTTGCAGGCATTTTAGTGGCCCGACTTAATAGACTTAAGAACCTGACACAACGTACCCCCGAAAACTTCTGTTCCTAGATCCGAGCATTTTGGGGGGAGCGAGGGAACGAAAATATGGAAATTGACTTCTGCAAATTGCGAACGAGTGGTCTGATTCCAGTGAAACTTAATGGGGCGATAAGAATCGATGACCTAGACATGTAAAACATGCGTTCGAACTACATGCGACCACGATTGGGGGAATCGGGGGGGGGGGTAATGTTGACATGCACAAAAACCAAACGGATGGACCAAATGGGATTTAAGTTCTACAGTGCCGAGTTTAGATAGCCTAGATTTGTTATTTGGCGTCCGGGCTGGATTTGGCTAAGGTAGGGGAGGGGCACTGAAAATTTGCTATGCTCCGATTCCAGTAAAATTTGATGGTCGGGAAGACCGGATTAAGATGTTTATGTTTCCAAGTCCTCTTCGGCCACACTGGGGGGAGTTAGAGGGAGATTGCCGGAAACTTTGAGGCTCGCATTGGGGTCATACGAGTCCATCAATTTAAATGAAACTTGGAATGTATAGAGAGCCTATACCCTAGATGACATATTTTACGGTCCGAACCGGATCCAACAACGGGTGGCGGGGGGTACCGGAACTTGGGCGTGAAACTTAATAGATGGTATAAAAGAAGATGCTTTAGATGATCCATTTTTGGGATCCCAAAACGTAAGTGGAGGGATACCTATGACATCGCAAAAGTTGTCCGTCTGTCCGTCCGTCTGTAAGCACGATAACTCTCGAAGGGAATGAGATATTTTGATGAAACTTGGTGTGAGGATTCGTTGGGTCGTCGGACCAGTCAAGTTCGTAGATGGGCATTGTAGCCCTACATTTAAGGGTGGGGGAGGGGTTTCAAATTAAGGGGCAAACAAAATATTTTGAAATAGCTAATGTGAAAGCATGAAAGACATGCTGAACACGATGGTGAAAACCATTTTGTCATCGAACAAGTAGTTCGCCCGGAATCCGGCCAAAACCGGAAAGTTTGTTAAAAGTAAAAGTATTATTTTAAGTTGATTAGATGTTCGATTTAGAGGTAGGAAGACATGCTGCAGACGATGGTGAAAACTATTTTCACGACGGACAAGTAGTTCGCCCGGAATCCGGCCCAAACCGGAAAGTTTGTTAAAAGTAAAAGTTTTATTTTAAGTTGATTAGATGTTTGATTTAGGTGTGGGAAGACATGCTGAAGACGATGGTGAAAACCATTTTCTCGACGGACAAGTAGTTCGCCCAGAATCCTGCCCAAACCGGAAAGTTTGTTAAAATTAAAAGTTTTAGTTGAAGTTGATTAGATGTTCGATTTAGGGCAAGAAGACATGCTGAACACTTATGTGAGAACAATTTCTATCCGGACATGTAGTTCGCCCGGAGTCCGTCCAAAACCGGAAAATTGGTAGAAGTTAAAGTTTTATTTCTAGTTGATTAGATAAGCGATTTAGGGGTAAGAAGAGATGCTGAATCCGTGTGTGACAATCATATCTTACCCGAACATATAGTTCGACCGGAATCCGGCTGGAGTCAGAAAATTTGTAATAAGTTAAATTTTTATTTGAAGTTGATTAGGTGTTCATTATTGGGGAAAGAAGATACCCTAAGTTCATTTTTGAGCTTTCTTTTTTTCGCCGGACAATTAGTTCTGGAGTTTGGCCGAAATCGGGAAATTGGCGGTAGTGGCAGGAAGTTTTTCTCAGATGATTAGCTATTTGGCCTTAATCTGTTTCTGAATTTTAATTATAAAAATGTTCAAAGAGTCTGGCGATGACTGGATCTGGCCAAGACAAGACCCAGTTGTCTGGATCTGATATTGAATTTTTGGGATCCCATCGAAACCTTTGGTCTTGTTTAAGTCGAAACCAGATTCGGCCACGGTAGTTATATTTTAAAATACTGCTGTTGAAAAGTAAATTGTGCGAGGGGTCCTTTAAATTACCCGATAAGTGTTGTGCATGAATATTTGCTAGGCTTGATTTTCATCTTCTTCTTCGACGCCGTAAAAGTTAGGCGACTTTCAAAGAGGCATGCCTCTACTGTAGCTTCCCCCGCCTATCCTTGATAGAACGTGTAATTTTCTTATTTGAAAAATTCGAAAATCAGAACTGTGTCACTGATAGAAACATGATGATTACATACATAGTATTACAAAAAAGTAAGTTTTTTTGCAAAATTCCTCCTGAAGCAGCGTTTACAAGTACAGGAAAACTGGAACAGAATCCGATCTTGGTGACAAGATTATGTTTACACGCAGATGGAGAAAAAGAAATTCATCAAACCAGAAAATCTGACAAAAATAAATTCACTAACCAATAAAAAATTGTTTCGAGAGCATGTATGACATTAGTACTGATTACTGCTGCTCTCAAAAGTTAGCTAGGTCTTTTTTTTTTCTTTTTATCAGCGCCGCCGACGAGATTCCTTTCGAGTAGACGGAATTCCTTTCATCATAAAAGAATTCTCGTCCCGCTAGAGTTTTTTTCTAGTCGTCTTCACGAACGGAATCCTTTCGAGTCGCACGAATTCCTTTCTACTCGATGGGATTTCTTGTCCGTGTAAACGCTCCGTGAGACGCTCACCTTAGACGAGGAACATTTTTCTTCTATATCTTCTATATCTCCTGGATCGTTCATCGTCAAATCAACATACGGTGGCTCGGCATAACATTCAAATCTTCATTGTCAAAATCTGCTCTTCGGTTGTTCAAGAAGTTTATACACCAATCCATAGCGCCTATGGGCGCATCGTCTCCAACCGGTGGCGCTATAATCGTAAAGCTTTGGGAAATTTGTACATGACCTTCTGCGCTCCTTCCATACTATTTTGTTCTGGCGTCACTTATGTTCTGCGAAAGAAGGAGATTAAAAAGATGAGATCATGTTATTTTAAATATGCAAAGCACCTGCTCCACTTGTCGAAACTATGTCATAACCATACATTGACGGAGAAATTCAAGATGCAAGTGTTACCCTTTCGGATGTTTCCTCATCGCTTTCAGAAATCATGGACAACAGGACCCTACCAGCGCACGGCGTCGTCCACTGCTTCCTGACCGAAGATTGAAAATTAAGTGTCTTTTTCTGCGTGTTTATGTGTTTTGTTTATTTTGTTTATTTTCTTCATTTACTCCGCCTTTTCAAAATGGCGGGTCATAAATAAATTACTCACATACTTACTTACTTTTATGCTATGAAAAAATTTGGTTCCGCGGATTCGCCAGTTTCGGTCGACAGTTTTCACACAAAACAAGAGCTACGAGCTCATATGGCACTTGTACGAGTAGGCTGTACAAGAAAGTAGATGAAAGCGTCACAAAATACACCCGCCATCCAAAAAGGCGGTTCGGAAATAGAAATAGGATATTTAGTTTCACTCATTTCTGAGCAGTTCCGGCATCGTCTCGATTGCAAATGCACATGACTGTTCAAACTTTCATCCCAATAAATCCATTTGTTTGATCCCTAGACGTGCTACACGATTTCCGGTACTCACTCTATTTCCACCTACCGTGGCCGAATCTGGTTCGGAATAAAAAAAAATCGACCACCTAAAGCATCTTCATTTATACCATCTACCAAGTTTCACTCGAATCTGAGCATTTTTGGAAAGTTCCGGTACCCCCCCCCCTTCCCACCAACGTTGTCGGAGCCGGTTCGGGCCCAATCTCTTAATTCCCTCATCAAGTTTGACTGAAATTGGAGCATAGCCTATCTGCAAGTTTCCAGTACCCCCCCCCCCCCCCCCTCTACCTTGGCCGAATCCGGCCCAGACGCCAAATAACAAATCTAGGCCGCATAAACTCGGCACTGTCGAATTGCATCTCATTCGGTCCATCCGTTTGGTTTTTGTGCATGTCAAAAGTCCCCCCACCCCCAATTCCCCTAATCGTGGTCGCATATGGTTCGAACGCATGTTTTACATGTCGAGGCCATCGATTCGTATCACCCATGAAGTTTCACTCGAATCAGACCACTCGTTCGCAATTTATAGAAGTCCATATTTCTCTTCTCTTGCTCCCCCAAAAATGCTCGGATCTAGGAACGGAAGTTTCCGGGGGTATGTTGTGTCAGGTTTTTAAGTCAAGATAATTCGGGTCGCTAATATGCCTGCAAAGTTTCGTTGTCGTTTTACATCTGGAACTATTCTAACTCACGACTACCGGAATTCCAGGAAACCCCCTCCAACTCCCCCCACAGAGCCCCGAAACCATCTGGCTCCGTCAATTTCATCTATGCCTAATGCTTGTTCCATCCATTAAGTTTCGTCCCAATCCCTCTACTTTTAGAGTTTCTTGAGTTTTCCACCCCCCCCCCCCCCATCCCCACAGGTATCGGACCCGACTCTGACGTGACACTGAACGTCCGAGGCGATAGCTCACCAGACAAGTTTCATTCAAATCCGATCACCCGTTCAAAAGTTATGCACGCCACTAGATTCCGGACTCCCCATCCACCCACTCCCCCCACGATGGTCGGGTCGGGGAAACGGCTGTTCTCAAGTCAATCTGTTCGGATCCTTGACATACCTGCCAAGTTTCATCGCCCTAGGACACCAGGAAGTATGCCGAACTCGCAGGATCGCTAGAAATCCGGACCCCCGTCCCAACTCCCCCACAGTGCCCTGATCCGGTCCGGTTATGTCAATGACGTGTCTAGGACCTGTGCTTGTTTTTCCCACCAAGTTTCATCCCGATCCCTCCACTTTAAGCGTTTCTCAAAATTTCCGGTTCCCCACCCCAACTCCCCCACAGTGCCCTGATCCGGTCCGGTTATGTCAATGACGTTTCTAGGACCTGTGCTTGTTTTTCCCACCAAGTTTCATCCCGATCCCTCCACTTTAAGCGTTTCTCAAAATTTCCGGTTCCCTCCTCCAACTCCCCCCAGTGTCATCGGATTCGGCCCGGATTTAAAGTGAGGTGTCTGAGACACGAGGTCATCCTAAATATCAATTTTCATCAAGATCCGATCACCCGTTCGCAAGCTAAAAATACCTCAAATTTTGGCTTCACCCTCCCTCCACTCCCCCCCCCCCAGATGGTCGAATCGGGGAATTGATGATTTCCTATTTAAGCTGGTCGGGTCCCAGACATGCCTGTCAATTTCCATCGTCCCAGCACATCAGGAAGCACGGAACTCGCGGGATCACTACAAATTCGGACTTCTCCCCCCCCCCCCAACTCCCCCAAAGTCAGCGGATCCGTTCCGGTTATATCAGTCACGTATCTAGGACTTTTGCTTGTACTTTCCACCAAGTTTCATTCGGATCCCTCCACTCTAAGTGTTTTCCAAGATTTCCGGTTTCCCCCTCTAACTCCCCCCAGTGTCACCGGATCCGGTCTGGATTTAAAATGGAGGGTCTGAGACACGAAGTCCTTCCATGTATTAAGTTTCATTCAGATCCGATCTCCCGTTCGTAAGCTAAAAATATCTCATTTTTCCTATTTTTTACGGATTCCCCCTCCCTCCACTCCCCTCCAGATGGTCGGATCGAGGAAGCGACAATTTCTAATTTAATCTGGTCCAGTTCCTGATAAGCTTGCCAAGTTTCATCGTCCTAGCTTATCTGGAAGTGCCCGAACTAGCAAAACCGGGACCGACAGACCGACAGACCGACTGACGGACAGAAATAACAATCGCTATATGGCACTTGAGTAAGCTCAAGTGCCATAAAAACAAAACCAAGGGCTGTCTACCATATTTATGTAGTGGTACACCTGCACTTTTGTAAATAGTGCGCTCATGTCTTTGTCTTTTTTTATTTTATGCTCCGCACTAGTCCTTGTGAATGGTTACTAAAATTACTTGCAGCAACTTACTTACAGTAAGATTTCTGTGCTTTTACTACTACGAATAGCCAAGAATAATCTGGTGCTTTCCCGTGCATCCGTTAAGATATACAACAGTGGTATTTTTAGTCGTCTTTAAATTTCGTAGCTACAACAAGAAAAGAACGTACCTACAACAGATAACAAAAGTAAGATGGGATGACAAACGAAGTTTCGATAAAATCACGTTTAAACGCCGTCAGACATGTCTGCTATTCTTAATAAAAAATTATTTGCAGTACTTGCGTAAGCTTGGGAAGACACTGCCCAAAATTAAACCGACTCTGCTTACAATCCTGCCCTCTTCTAACCGATGCCTCCCTTCGAGCGTTGTCGGCCGGCTGCCATGTGCTTACCCACCTTGATCTCTCCTGGTGTGACAACCTGTCGGAATATGGTAAGCCATGGATTGTCTCTGACCACCTTAAAGCTACATGCATACATAGTCGGATAAGATTTTGCATGCGGAAATACGCATACGAAATTCGCGTCACTATCGTTAAAACCTGCATGCGGTGCGTCAAAATTTCGTAGCAAACTTTTTCTTAGGAAATTCGCATCCGACTGCGAAAATTCGACTGTGTGTGCACCTACCTTCAGTCTTCACCGAACCCTCAGGTTGTTTCCTCGGTGATAACATGAGCCTCGTTTTTGTTGCAATCGCGCTGCCGCATCGCTGCTGCAGCACTTCTTTGCTTTTGCCCAATATGCGTTTTGGATTCACTTTCTTCCTGGTTGAAGCGGCAGCGCTGCAGCATCGTGCAGGGAAGCACGGACTTGGTCGGGGAGCAAGTCTGTGATTCTCGAGAAGCGCTGCCGTCTTCCTCGGAAGTGCTGCAGTGCAAAAACGGATGTAGAAAGAATCAGTCCGGAATCGGCCGAGAAGTGGACCTGCAGCATGCAACAAAAACGAGGCCATGGTAATGCGAGGTGCCAGATTCTACTCCATCGTGCCGCAATCTTACTCTACCGGCGAGTTCGGAAGAGGGAATCAGCCCATCAGTTTTGTGTGCGTGCAGGATCGCCAGTGAAATTTGGAAACAAACAATAAAGGGTTTCTTCTTGAGTTGAGCTGAGGAGAAATTGGCCGAACAGATTAACTTGTGGACAGGATCGCTAGTTTTAGCCGGAATGGAGCAAAAGTAAGAAATTCGGGAACAAAGAGTAAAGGATTTCTTGCGCGGAGAATTTCCGGATATTCCAGTTTCCTCATCCCAACCCTTCAATTGTTTTCCTCGACGACAACGCCGTAATGCTGGGTACCAAATTTTCAACTCCATCTTCCCGCGATTTCTGAGTTGGAGGAGGGAATCGGCTATCAGCTTCGGGTTCGGACAGGGTAGCTAGTTTTAGCCAGGATTGAGCGAAAGTCAGAACTTGGGGAACAAACAGTAAAGGATTTCCTGCGTGGAGATACTCGAGTTTCCTCATCCGAACCCCCAGATTGCTTCCTCGATGGCAACGTACCAATGCTAGGTGCCGGATTTCCAACTCCATCTTGCCGCGATTGATGAGTTGGAGGAGGGAACCGGCCCGTCGGCTTCGCGTGCGTACAGGATCGCTAGTTTTAGCCGGAATCAGGTGAAAATAAGAAATTCGGGAACAAACGATAGAGGATTCTTACGTGGATATATTCCGCACTGTCAGGTGTTTGATAACAGGTAACACAAGGATGCCTGGTTTCGACAGTCAATGCGTAACAGACAATACTTGGGATGTTATCTGTTGTGTTTGAAAAGGTTATGCATGGAAGGTGATGCATAACAAGCAGTGCCAGAAAGAGCCAAAAGAAGCATCTGCTGACTCTTTTGTTGGTCGTCGTTATGTTGGAAAATTCAGCAGATGCTTTTTGGTGTTTTTTCGGCGGCATAATATTTCATGCATAAACGTTTTCAAACACAACAGATAACATCCCAAGTGTTGTCTGTTGAAACCGCGCGTCCTTGTGTCATCTTTTATGAAAATCTGACAGTGCAGTTTCCTCATGAAACCCTAGATTGCTTTCCTCGATGGCGACGCGGCAATGCTGGGTGCCTGATTTGCAGCTACACTTTACCGTGGTTGTTTACCACACCGGCGAGTTGAACGGGGGGAAAGAATCGGCCCATCATATTCCATCCCGTGCAGGATCGCTAGTTTCAGCTGGAATCAAGGTGAATGTAAGAAATTTCCGAACAAACAAGTACAAAAAAGATTTTCTTTCGTGGAGATTCAAGTCTCCCAGTCTTCTGACCGGATTTGTGAAGTTTGGCGAAAGTGCTGTACAACCCCATTATAATATTAGGTAACCTGATAGTTTTAAAGCCCTGAGCAAAACTGAAATCTCTTTCTCACATAATCTAATGGGAGATGCACTACAGCGGGCGGTTACTGCCTGTTCGACCCAGCTCGGAACGAATCCCTGCCATTAGTTCACATGGCGTATCTTTCATGGGTTGTTTAGTGTACTCTGGTAATTCAGCGGATGACGAAACCACTGGATAGGCTGACTACAAAGCAACGTGTCAACAAATTAGCTAAAACATTAGTTTAGCTTCCAGCTGCAGTTATAAACTGTGGGCAGTGGGGGACCAGGCCAAGAAGTCCCTCATCTTCCGATAATGACTGCCTAGCCTTTTCTTCGTTTGCCATTTCCTATTCTTAGGCATTGAGGCACTCGCCCGAGGTTGCAACAAGCTTCGAGTTATCATGTTAAATGGGTGCGTCGGCGTCGTTGACTCCGCCCTTTTCCACATTGCCCGCCATTGCAAGGACTTAAGAAAACTCTGCATAATCACTTGCTCAGTAAGTCTTTATACCAGAGCAAAATAACACTAGTGAGTAGTGTCAAGACTGACAAAATTGAAATACAGTCGAACAGCAGCGATACTATCACCACTAGCGATAGAGAACATCCCTACTGAAACTCATTCAGTCGTTCAACAGCGCTGGCTCCGACAACTTCATATCCTGAACACAAATGATACAGCCTCAATCATTTCCTTGGTGTGAGCAGACCGCACCTTTGCTTTACTAGAAATGTTTAAACCCGCAAGTTCGTCTCGCTTTAAATGCCGCAAGCGTAGCGGGCGGCGCTACGAGTATGGTCCTTTCGCGAAGCATGGAGGGCATAGGTCTTGGCGCTAATCTCTGTTATTTTGCTCTGCTTTATACATTCAGAGGGATAGAGAGAGAGCGTGTTCCACCTTTCTAACAATAGTAACTATTTGTTACTATTTTCGTTCCAGTCTCTTGAAAAGTTACTACGCTGACCTCCAACCTTCTCGAAATAATATTTGCCTACCACGTTGCCACGTTCGGGAGCGTAACTAGCGTAGTAACTACGAATCTCTGTGACGTGATTGGCCCGATTAACCCGTGGCACTGTATTTTGCCGAAATAGTAAAAATTTGTCCTAGCCTTGAGGCCAAGAAGCCAGGATTCATGACGTCATGCGTAGTAACTACAGTAAGTAGGGTGGAACACGCTCAATATCGCCACAGTACCCATTCTCTGCGAGATTCGGAAAGAGGAAACATACGACTGGAAGGGTCTCGATTGGTGTGAAGATATTTATTTTATTGAAAAAGCCAACTGGCCATATCAACAACAAACAAAGTCATGTATAAAAAAGAATACACTAGACGAAAATCCTGAATAAAAATCCTACATAGATTAGACCGTCGTAGACCATAAAATTGTTTATTCATAGAAGAGATTTTTTGAATCAGTAGGCCTCATCCGAGCTTTCTTCGAGGATTGTAGAGGCAAAGCTCTTTTTTTTCTCGAAGATTATGTAGATATTTAAGTAAGGGTTTTTCTTTCCCAGGAAGTCACCGACGAAGGAGCTATTAGGATCGCCCGTTCTTGCCCAGAGTTGGTGACGCTTTGTGTTTCGGGCTGCACACAGTTGACGGATGCCTCCCTTATTGCACTCAGCCATTGCTGCCCGCAACTAACAACGCTGGAAATGTCGAAGTGCTCGCAAGTAACCGATCCTGGTTTCCAGGCTCTTACAAGGGTAAGAACAATGAGTGACGTCACGAATAGAATTAGCCAGTGTAATGAATAAACCGCAGATTTTGTCCACGGAGTTGACGGAGGGGGGGCTCGGGAAAAATTTGACCAACTGATCACTACACTGTCAGAAGTTTCATAACAGATAACACAAGGATGCGCAGATTCAACAGACAACCCTTGGATGAAATCTGTTTTGATTTTGAAAAATGTATTAAATGTTATGCATAACAGGCATTGCCAGGAAGAGCCGAAAAACAGCCAAAAAAGCATCAGTTGACTTTTCCGATATCGTGATAACAAACAGAAGTCAGCAGATGCTTTTTCGGGGTTTTAGGCTCTTTCTGGCAATGTTTGTTATGCATAACGTTTCAAAGCCACAACAGACTACATCCCAAGTGTTCTCTGTTGAAACGGCGCATCCTTGTGTTATCTGTTATAAAACTTCTGACAGTGTAGACAGAAGTTCACTAGATTTAAGGGAATCCGACCTGTCCACAGCGTACCCTTCAAATCAGTTGTAGGTTTAATATTTTAGAAGGATTCTCTACCAGTTTGATCCCTACGCGCATCACAAGATTTCTGAAACCTCCTCTGTGTATGGTTGCGGTTCAGGCCTATAAATGGCACACCTACAGGATCTTCCCAGCCAGCCCTCTCACTCAGATTGAATGAAATATGACCCCTCTAACTAATCCTGCCACCGAGGTCGGACTACGTGTGTCAAGTTATTCGGGGAACCCACCAACTCCCCCTCGCGACCGGATGTGGTTTGGACCTATAAGTCGTCTATGAATAAATGAATATATTACCTAAAAAGTCCTAGGGCCATTACAACAAAAACTGTATAGATATACTGACGTATTTAACACTAACAAAATACCCCAACAAATAATACAATAACCTACAAATAATAGACTAAAAATACACTAACAAATAATCTGATCCAGTCGCTCTTCAGGTTTCACTCGAATCGGATTACATTAGTTGCGTTTTTGCAGATACCATGGTATCTGATGGTCAAAAGGCGTTTTTCAGTTATCGTGGTATCTGGCCAGTTATCGTGGTATCTGATATTCAGATACTACGGTCCGACCGTGGTATCTGAAAAGTCATCTCACTTTCATCAAATTTTGTCAGATTGGTGAGAAAGAAGTTTACACTTAGTGATGTAACTGGATATCTGTTTTTCTTTTGGGTTGACTTCGAAAAGTACAATTTCGGCAATAGTCGATTTTGCAGAGCAACCATGTATCAGATACCACGGTAAATGCAAAAACGGCAAATTGCAGAATCAGTTACCCTGGTAACAGATACCGTGGTATCTGCAAAAACGCAACTATTGAGAACTTACGACGAATCACAAGGTCCTGCCCCCCCCCCCCTTCCCCCAACCACATGGATGCTCGAATCCAGATAACGAGAGTTTTCCAGAGAGTCGGGTTGGTGTCCTAAATACCTGCCAAGTTTTCTCATCCTAGATTATGTGTAGATGACCCGAACTAGCAGACGTCGAACCTACAGACAGGGACGGATAGGGATTATGATCCTTATCTGAAGGATGGTTTTGTGTCATTTGTGCTTTAAGCTTCTAAAGCAGCTGGGGTTTTGATAACCAGCCGCAGGCAGAGGCGTCACTCATCCGGTTTGTCAGTTCAGATTATTTCTTAAGTCTAATTTCTTATATTAAAGTTCACATATTTATTTATGAAAAGTAGTGGTGCTGTGAAATCACAGCACCAGCTTTAACTCAAACCAACTTTCAGAGAAGATGTTTTCAAAAGCAGATATTTAAGGAAGAATCTCTAATGGTTTTTTCCACAAGTTTTATTTTCCAGATTGAGCGGCTTGAGCCTGAAGAGGACCCTTGCCAAGAAGGGCCGAAATATAGCTCGAATAAAATGTAGCTGACTTATCGGTTTTGCAACGTCAAATATGAAAAGTAATTTCATAAATAAATTACTTATTACTTACTTACTTACTTATATTCGGCTTTTCATTTCAACTTTCGCTAAAAAGCGAAGTTTCCAGCCACTGTACCCAGAACGAGTTAAAGTAGCGCTGCAAAATCTTTTGATTCTGCCTTTTTTCCGGAAACATTTTTTCTATACCACAAAGCAAGTTTTAGCTTTTGACGTGTTTCAAACCCCCCAAGAATCTCAATCCCAAAACGCCAACTAGAGGAAACACCGACACCGATATTTCGTGTAGAACTAATTATAATGCATCAGTTGAGGTTATTCCTTTAATGTAATTTCGTCCATTAAAGTTCACATATTCGGCTTTTCATTTCAGCTTTCGCTAAAAAGTAAAGCTTCCAGCGACTGTACCCAGAACAAGTTAAAGTAAGCGCATAAATACAGGCGATTTTTTTTTTAATCTAACTTTCTTCCAGAAACATTTTGCTATGGTTACCAGATATATAGCCCCATACCTTTATATTTGGGGGAGGGGGAGGGGTTTCAAATTAAGGAGCAAAAAAAATAAAACATTTTAAAAGCTAATGAGATATTTGACTTAGTGGTACCGAGACATGCTCTATCCGAATATGAAGATTGTTTTCTCGTCGGACAAGTAGTTCACTCGGAATCCGGCAAATGCGGGAAAATTTGTCAAAAATAAAAGTTTAATCGCAAGTTCGTTAGAGGTTCGATTTAAGATAAGAAAACATGCTGAATCCAAATATGAAAATTATTTTCTCGCCGGACAAGTAGATCTCCCGGAATCCGGCCAAAACAGGAAAATTTGTTAAAGTAAAGTTTTATTTGAATTTCATTAGGTGATCGATTTACGGGTAAGAAGACGTGCTGAATTCGTGTATCACAGTCATTTTCTACCCGGACACATAGTTCGCCACGAATCCGGCTGACATCGGAAAAGTTGTTAAAACTTGAAGTTTTATCTGAAGTTGAATTAGAGGTTCGACATAGGGGTAAGGAGATACGCTGAATCCGTTTTTAAACTTCAGTTTTGCAAGACAAGTAGTTAAACCGCAAATTTGGGAGAAGTAAGGTACGAACTTTTGTCAAAGTTGATATGACGTAGGCTATAAGGTTAACAGACATGCTGAACCCATATTTGAATTTGGTCTTCTCAAAAGATTACCATTTGCCTTAATCTGTTTCTAAATTTTATTAGTAAAGTGTAAAAGGAGTCTGGCGAAGACAAGGCCCAACTGTCTGTATCAAATATTAAATTTTTGGGATCCCACAGAAATCTTTGTAGATAAATATTCTTTGAGCCCAAGTTGACTTTGAAACATTTATTCAAACAATGTTCACAACGGATACGTCAGGTACGATTCTTCATCAGCGATATTTCGGCCCTTCTTGGCAAGGGTCCCTGGTCAGGCTGTCAACGTCGGGGAAGGAAACAAACCTGTAATACTCAAATTATTACAGGTTTGTTTCCTTCCCCGACGTTGACCAAGAGGATTGACAGCCTGACGAGGACCCTTGCCAAGAAGGGCCGAAATATCGCTGATGAACAATCGTAGCTGACGTATCCGTTGTGAACATTGTTTGAATGAAATCTTTGGTCTTGTTCTATCTTTGGTATCATGGGTTTGGCTATAAGAATACTATTAAATTTTAGGGTTGTCGACTTTTGGAAAGGCTGGACCTAGAAGAGTGCGTGCAGCTTACAGACGTTACACTACAACATCTCGCTGATGGATGCCCACGACTGGAAAAATTGGTGAGAAGCCCGCTTCCCTTTCTTTTAGTGAAATGCTAGTTCAGTCCTTTGCAACCATCCCCGTCACTTCGACTTCCCCTCCCGCCTTCACTCTGGTTTGTGTTGGGTCTGTAACTTCAGGGCAATTCGAAAGGCTACCTATCACGAGGCAAGTCTACCACGAGCAAAAATTTCTAGACAAATTTTCGCGAGACAGTTCAGTCATTTGGCAATTTTTCACAAGATAAATTACCGAGAGACAATTTATCACGAGGCAAACCCTGCTCAAGACAAATTTCTGTGAGACAAATCCGGCATAAAGGCGTTCTGTAAATTTCAGCGAGGGAATTTTATTTGCTCTATACACACACACATAAAACTAAACTAAAACACAAAGTAGGAAATTAAAATGTAAACAGATCAAATGCCGGAGAACCGGGATCGAACTGTGTCGTTGACAATCGCTGAGGGGTTACATATGTTGTTCTTGTAAGCCGTGGAAGTTAGAGTAAACTTGCCATTACATTCTTCCCCTCGTAGCCTACTGGACAGCCTTTGTCATAGCAACTGTAGTAGCTGCTTTCTGAAGCTGATGAAAACAGAACGAACTTGTAGCCACTAGTATGGACTGCAGTCCCTCCTCTTGGAGTTTCACCATTTCTAACTGGATTTCGGTTGACATCCTGTTTCCAAAATCAAAACTGACTACTATCCTAACATGCACCCTCTACTATAGATACGGTAGCTCACTCTAAGCTGATTGTCTTAATCCTACTTTTCTTAATCTAGGTTGTCTCGTGGAAGGGTCTTCTAGTGAATAATGCCTCTCGAAGATTTGTCTAATGGTCTGATTGGCTCGTGCGGATTTGCCTAGTGACACTTGTCAAAAGCCGATTGTCTCGTGAAAAATTTTCTCGTGATATGCTCCCATTCGAAAACCGAATCCCGAAACCTAAGCCAACAAGGGTCTGGGGTCATTTTGATAAAAAGTAGTGTTATACATATAGTACAAAATTTTAGACAAGCGTAGTGGCCCCCTGTCCCCGCGTCTGAATAGTACTTACAATATTTTTGAATGTAGCCAGGCTTCACCTTCCAGATTCCCAGACTTCCGGGGCTTCCGCATAGTCAAGCCAGCCCTTCCAGATTTTCATGATAATGATGACTGCTGAGTGTGCTGTTCTCCAACATTTCCTAAATGTCCCCTTTACCTTTCAAATATCTCTTGCATCCCGATCATAGCTGTCAATCATTTTCCCTTTTCTTCCTTCATTTGCATATTTGTTCTATATCTCGAACGGGTTGCCTCTATGGCACCTTCAAGGCATCCGGAATCTGGGGTGTCCAACACCCCGGACTTCCAGATGTTTTTGGCCTGGCTTCACCTTCCAGATCCGTCTCGACGAAAACGACTGTCTGGAATCCGGAAGAATGGTGAAGCATGGCTTTAATCATCACTCCTCAGTTTTGGCCGATCACAATTTTCCGGGGTGCAGGTTCTGGGGTCTGGTTTTAAAGAGAACTGGCCTTGATTGTCGTGGGTATTTTTCACGGGATATATATATATAAATAAATCGTGTTGCCAACGGTTCGAAAAAAAAGGTCGACCCGAACTGTACCACTGACCGAGAAATTGTACCGTGTCCGAAAATTCACCGAAATATATACATATATATATATACCCCGTGACTTCGACCTCCCCCCCCCCTCTCCCGCCATCAACCGCCTTCACTCTTGCGTGTGTTGGGTCTGAACCGGTCGCGCGAAAAATGTATCACTGACGGGGAAATTGTACCGTGTCCGGAAATTTGCCGAAAAATATACATATATATATATATATGTATATAGCCACCATTGGCACACAGAAGTTTCATAAGAGATACCACAAGGATTCGCAGTTTGTTCAGATAACACTTGGGATGTTGTCTGTTGTGATTTTGCAAACTTATGCATTAAACATTGTGCATAACAAGCATTTCCAAGAAGAGCTGGAAAGCTTCTGCTGACTTTTCCGAATCATGACGACAAAGAAAAATATCAGCAGATATTTTTCCAGCTCTTCTGGAAGGCACGACATTTTAACGCGTAATGTTTGAAAAACATAAAGGCTTAAATCCTAAGTGATATCTGATGAATCTGCGCATCCTTGTTTTATATGTTATGAAACTTCTGACAGTGATAATAAGAACTTAAGATTTAGCTAATTGTAGAGAGCGTAGCTTAATTTTGGGGAGCATTGCCTAGGTTCAGGCCAGAGACAAGATTCATCTTTGCTTACGGGGTTAAAACGAAACTTATAGGCCCATGCGCAAAATGGCTTGATCAGCTGTTCAGTTAACCTTTTAAAGTTTAACTGAAAAGCCAACTTATTTTTGTATCAATTAACTGAGTACACTGTAATTATTTGGATTCTGCTAAGGGACTTCTTTACTTTCCACTATCTGCTCTAGTAGTGACGTTTAGACTATCTACTCTGCCGTCCCCACAACGCTAATTCTACTGTGACGCGGAAAATCTGAAATTCAATAAGGACATCAATAAGGATAAAGGCCTTCGTGCAACACTGCTCCCTGCGTGAACACTTATTTTCCGTAAATCGTTTTCATCAAGCATACGACATAGACACAAGTGCATAGAGGTATCACAACAGGGAAAATCCACTATGCGAAAATCGATTATTCGTGAACAGCGGTGCAACGAAGTAAGCATTTCACCTTCAAGCCTGAATTGGTGATGGGCAGCTAGATTGTCTTATCTCAACCCTTTTCGGTTAAACTTTAATATCCTGATTGTATCTTAAAGAGTCTCTCCCACTGCGAATTGGTCACCGACGACGGAATCCGGATGCTCGGCTCCTCGGCGTGTGCTTCTGAGCGGCTAGAAGTTCTAGAAGTTGACAACTGCCCGCTCTTAACAGATGGCGCGCTTGAATACCTGGCATCGTGCCACAGTCTGCAGCGCGTTGAGTTGTACGACTGCCAGTTGATCACAAGAGCCGGAATAAGGAGACTACGGGTGAGTTGAAATGCTGTAGCATTAGCAAGCCGTGCTACTAATGATTATTCATCGGATCTAAAGTACGACGTAAAGAGCGTGTTCCACCCTTCTAACAATAGTAACTTATAGTTACTATTTTCGTTCCAACCTCGTAAAAAGTTACTACGCTGACCGTTCCAACCTTATCGAAATAGCAAGTAGTAGTAACTTTTTGCTTACCATGCTCGGGAGCCTAGTAAGCGTGGTAACTACGAATGTCTGTAACGACCGTAACGGGTTTCGTCGGATGCGCCCGTGGCATGATATTCTACTGGAAAATAGAAAAATCGTTCCAGCCTTGACGGCAAAAAGCTACACTTGGTGACGTCACGCGTAGTAACTACGGTAAGTAGGGTGGAACACGGTCAAAATCTCGGCAACAGTAGCTCAGAGGGTGGTAAAAGCTGTATTATCCCCCCACCATGGTGATATAGTTAATCTATCTAAGTCAGTCAGTCACAAACCCCTGTTTGTTGATACCGTATGCCCAGTGCTGGGTACCCTAACCCAATAAAATGTTGATGTTTTGTGTGGAACTCAGAAGTCAACGAATCAGAATTCCTGTATAGTGGAGTTTGGTGCAGGATGTCCAATATTAGTCATAAGGTATGCCAAACGCTGTATATACCCAGCGTTTGGCATATGGTATACAAAAATTGAGGATTTATGGTAGATTGGCCTAAGCGTGTTCCTCCAAAACAAATGAAAAAGACCAGTCCAAAGACTAGCTATTAAAACTGGGCCTGCCGATGTCTTCTTGGTATTATGGAAGTTGGCAGCCACCCACTCTAAGGAAGAAGGCACCAAAAGTGGGCCCTGGTACGCAACGAATCTCTTCCCAGGGATTTCGTCACCTTTGCTTACAGCTGTAGGGGTTTGGGTTTAGAAAGGGACATAGTACGCAAGATGCCATCCTGACTATGATCCAATTTATTCACGAATGTCTTGATAAAAAATTGATTCCGGCGAGTATCTTTTTGGACCTTGAGAAGGCATTCGACACGATTTGTCACGAAATATTGTTATATAAATTAAGCCATGGTGGGATACGAGGACCAGCGCACGATTTTATCGCATCTTACCTAACAGGTCGATCCCAAGTAACAACTATTAATAAGACAGTTTCGGATCCATGCTTTTTGTCAAATATTGGTGTCCCTCAGGGGACAGGGTCAGTCAACCACAAACCCCTGATTTTTGGATACCCTATGCCAAATGCTGGATATGTCTAGCGTTTGGCATACCCTATGCCTAACGCTGGGTACTGTAACCCAGTAAAATATTGATGATTTGAGTGAAGCTAAGAGATTAACCAATCAGAACTCCTTTCTGTTGAGGTAGGTCAGGGTTAGGTTACCAACAGGTATCCAGCGTTTGGCATAAGGTATCCAGCGTTAGGCATAGGCTATGCTAAATGCTAGATATACCCAGCGTTTGGCATAGGGTATCCAAAAATCAGGGATTTGTGGTAGACTGGACAGGGTCGTCCGTAAACATTAAGCCCTGTTCACAAGCATGCCTAGCCAAGCACCAATGCCTAGGTACGTGCATAGCATCACCGTTCTCATCCAGGCCTTGGCACAGATTTTGGGCCAGGCACGGAGTTCCAGGATCTAGAACTTGGTGCCTGGCCAAGCTTGGGCACATGCCTTTAGGCCTCTGTGCTTGGCTAGGCATGCTTGTGTCGCGGCTTTTACACTCCTGCTGCCGAATAATTTCGTAGGATTCGATATCCATTCAAAATCTTTAATGTAGTGTTTACCGGACCTGACAAGGCAGTAGGCCTTACTAGTCTAATATTTATTGCTACTCGTTTTTCTTGCGTCACAAGACGTCTCACTTCTCTGGGGCAACACTATCGTTATTGCTGTCACTTCTGACTGATTGATGGGATTACGGAGAAAACGGGTATAGAACGAAGAGTCCTTGATCAAGTTGATTGGCAGTGCAAGAAGACATGCTGTTTTGTATATAGCAGTGGACATAGAAACTTATAGCCAAAATATTGATCACGACTGGAAAACCCTCTTTGTTTAGTTTTATGGTAAAAGTTATACTGTGTATTTTGTAAGTTATTCTCTTTCGTGTTTTCCTTTCTTTTTCTTTTCCTTGTTATTTACTCCGTCTTTGTGCCTTGTGTTTATTTTGACGGGTCATAAATAAAATCATCATCGTCGTCATATTGTGTTGCGAGAGAAACACTTAGGTTTTGTCGTATTTTTATGGCACTTACAGGTCCGCTCAAGTGCCATATACCGATCACTGTTCGGTATGTCGGTCAGGCGACTGTTCTCGAGATAGAGTACCTCCAGGTGTGCTAGGACGATGAAACTTGGCAGGCATATTAGGGACCCGACGGATCGGTAACAGAGCCGGATCGGATTCGGGCACTGTGGGGGAGTTGAAGGGGGAGGGGGAGGCATAACTTCGTCCGGCTAATCGGATCGAAATGAAACTTGAACTCCCCCCCCCCCCCTTCAACTCCCCCACAGTGCCCGAATCCGATCTGGCTCTGTTACTGATTTATGTAGGGCTTGTACTTGTTCTTCCCACAAAGTTTCATCCCGGTTGCTCCACTCTAAGCGTGTAACAAGATTTACGGTCCCCACCCCCCACCCCCTTACATTCATCGGATCCGGTCCGTACTTGAAAGGGGACATCCGAGACATGTAGTCTTTCTAAATATCAGATTTCATTATAATCCGATCACCCGTTCGGAAATTACAATTCCGAATTCCCCCTCCCTCCACTCCCCTACGATGCTCGGATAGGGAAGTTGACTGTCTCCAGGTTAATCTGATTGGATCCTTGGTTTGCCTACCAAGTTTCATTGTCCTAGCCCACCTGAAGTAACTTACCTCTGGATCACCGGAATTCCGAAACCCCCCTCCAACTCCCCTCACAGTGCACTAATTCGGTCCAGTTTCGTCAATGATGTACCTAGGGCTTGTGCTTGTTATTCCCAGAAGTATCATCGCGATCGCTTCACTCTAAGCGTGACACAAGATCTCCGGTTCCCCCCTCCGACCCCTCCCCCCCCCCCCACACACATTCATCGGATTTGGTCCGGACTTGAAATGGGACATCTGAGACATGACATGTTTCCAGGTATAAAGTTTCATTAAGATCCGATCACCTGTTTGAAAGTTATGTATGCCCTAAATTCAGGATTCCGCCGTCTCATCCTCCCACCACGATGGTCGGGTTGGGCAAGTGACTATTTCCAAGTTACTTTGGTCGGGTCCCTGATGTGCCTGCTAAGTTTCATCGTCCTAGCACATCTGGAAGTACCCTAACTCAAGAACAGTGGCCGGACTGACAGACCTGTTGGGGATAGGGGGGACCGAAAAACTCTGGATGAAACGCTTAAAGCAGAGGGATCGGGACGGAACTTAGTGAAAAGAACAAGCATTAGGTCTTGATACGAAATTGACGGAGCCAGATGGTTTCGGGGCTATGTGGGGAGAGCTGGAGGGGGTTTCCTGGAATTCCTGTCATCGCGAGTTAGGATAGTTCCCGATGTACTAAGACAACAAAACTTTGCAGGCATATTAGTTTCCGTTCTTAGATCGGAGCATTTTTGGGGGAGTGAGGAAAGGGAAATATTTAAATTGACTTCTGCAAATTGCAAACGGGTGGTCTGACTCGAGTGAAACTTAATGTGTGATAATAATTGATGACCTAGACATGCGAAACATGCGTTCGAAGTACATACGACCACGGTTGGGGGAATTTTAGGGGGGGGGTGGAAGCTTTCGACATGCACAAAATCCAAACGGATGGACCGAATGGGATGCAAGTTGGACAGTGCCGAGTTTATGCGGCCTAGATTTGTTATTTTAGGATCCTAACCGGATCCGACAACGGTGTGGAGGGGGGGGGTTTCCGGAATTTTCCAAAAATGCTCAGACTCGAGTGGAACTTGATAGATGGTATAAAAGGAGATACTTTAAAAAGATCCATTTTTGAGTCCAACCCAGATTTGGTCACGGTAGGGGGAGATTCTCCAGATAATCCGATAAACTAAATATCCTATTTCTATGTCCGAACCGCATTTTTGGATGGCGGGTGTATTTTGTGACGTTATCATCTACTTCCTTGTACCGCCTACTCGAAAACAAGTGCCATATGAGCTCGTAGCCCTTGTTCTTCAGAAACTGTTCTTCAGTGTTGTCAACACTTCCAACAGTTGGGTTTCAGAGTTTCTTCAACGAATCGGAAATTAATCCAATCAGAAACCCTGTGGAGCAAAATCTTTTTTGAAATGGCAGTTATTTGTTTCTTGTTTCAGACGCACTTGCCGAACGTCAAAGTCCACGCCTACTTCGCTCCAGTAACTCCACCCCCATCGACGGGCGGATCGAGACGACGGTTTTGTAGGTGTTGTGTCATTCTCTAACTGAAAAGGAACTAACTTGAATGATGGTTAAGTACTTTAAATCGCTGGACTAAGACGATATCGTGCCTGTCTAGGCCTAAGCCGACAGTTCGGGAAACGGACCCATAAATAGCTAGCTGTTGCGTTTCGGAATTATTGAAGAGCGAAGTCTATGCGGAATGACTTTGTAATAGTAGTACGGTGTCTGTACACGCCTACTTTGCGGAGCAGGACGTTGTTTCTATGTTTTGAGTCTTCCGTAACCGAAAGGGATAAACGGGAAGTGACAGTGAACTCTATACGATATGACTTTGCAACGACGGGGCCATGCCTAAGCATGGGTACTACCTTGGACTCCTCCCACTTGGGTGGGCGGAGTCGAACGTCGATTTGCAAGTGCTGCATCACGTCGACCAATGGAAGTGCGATAGAGAATTGCCGTATCGTACAACTTCATCAACCCTCAAACCCTACGAGCACGAAGGAAGAGTTTCATCGGCACAAGTAAGCCCACGACCGAATCTGTAAGAGATTGACTTCTTCGCGCGTTTGAGTAGATTTTCACACGTCAGACAATACTAACGTGGCAGGGAATACACGTATGTGTAGGGAGTTACCCCTTGGAAGGAACTTGTCCAGGGAATGGATGGTATGCTTGAAGATCCTCTATGCCAACACTAACTCCTCTCCTTGCCGATGCAAAATCGCCGTTAGCGGAAGAGCCAGAAGTGGTATCACCTCAGGTATCACAGCTGCTCCCGAAAATCGCCGTTTGAGTCGTTACGGAGACGTTTACTCCTTCTTCCTCAGGATCATTGGCGTGTTTTGGACTTAGTCATATAGAGTATATGCTAAGGATTGCTGAGTAACAGTGCTTTGGACAGCGATGTGACTTTTAGCCATACTTAGAGCGTGTTCCACCCTTCTACAAATAGTAACTAATAGTTACTGTATCCGTTCCAACCTCACCAAAAGTTACTACGCTGACCGTTCCAACGTTCTCGAAATAGTAACTAATAGTAACTATTTGCTTACCATGCTCGGGAGCGTAGTAAGCGTAGTCTACGGATCTTTGTAACGTGATTGGTCGGATTCGCCCGTGGCATGATATTCTGCTGGAAAATAGAAAAATCGTTCCAGCCTTGACGGCAAAAAGCCAGAATTCATGACGTCATGCGTAGTAACTACGGTAAGTAGGATGGAACACGCTCTTAGTGACCCGGACATTCGGCCATAACGACTGCTAATGTGTGTTGCTGGATTTGAACTGGTGACTGTGAAGGTCTGCCAAGATCCGAACCAAAGTATAGCAGTTGGAGAAGGGAAGAAGTCACAGTGGGCCAGTGAATCCCGCCGGCTATAACCAGTAGAAGAAGAAGAAGAACTTACATCAACTGGTCAGCGTGCTAGGCTTCTAGCATGCAGCTGATGATCTTTGCTGGACCAGGGACGAAGCAGGCACATTTGCTTGCTATTGAATGGTTGGCGGAATTATGGTTGTGTCGCAGGGATGAGTTTCATTTTAGTTGTTTATCTTTTCGGTTCGCTCCCCTCTGTTCAGCTTTGGTCTTTTTCTACTCACAGACGTTGTCGCACCCTTTCTTACGCGATTGACTGGTTACTATTTGGTATTTTTACTCAGTGGCTCCGGGGCCTCTTTCAGTACCATGTACATAGCATGTACAGCTCTTCGGTAACCCACGAAGACCCCGAGTTGCGAGCTTTCGAACATAGAGCTAGTAGCCTATAAGTAAGTAAATAAGTAATTTATTTATAAACCGCCATTTTGAAAAAGCGGAGTAAACGAAAGAAATAAATAAAACACATAAACACACAGAAAAAGACACTTAATTTTCAATCTTTGGCCAGTAAGTAGTGGATAACGTCGTGCGCTGGTTGGGCCCGGTTGTCCATGATTTTTGTAGCGACGAGGAAACATCCAAAAGGGTAACACTTGCATCTTGAATTTTGAACTTCTCCGTCAATGTATGGTTATGGCATAATTTCGACAAGTGGAGCAGGTGCTTTGCATAGTTAAAATAACACGTTTCGTCTTTTTAATCTCCTTCTTTCGCAGAACATGATGATTTTTGTCTGGTTTTATGCTTGGCTATTATTTTAGTATTTTTCTTCTACGTTCATTCATTCATTCATTTCATGAACTAAGGACATAGTGCAACTCACAAACATGCAAAAGGAAAAACAACACCAGACAAATCAACAACAAACAAGAGAGAAAAAGACAAAACAACCTGCTTACAGCCTACTATGTCCGAAAGTGATTAAGTTCACGAGGTATGCGAACTGCTAATGCGGAGTCCCTTGAAACGGATTTGACTCAAGCTTATTTGGATTTTGTTGTTCTTTTGTATTTCAGCTTACTCTGTTCACCTATACATTTATTTTTTTTATTTTTTCCGTACTCCGTCTTTTTTTGCCTCGGCCAGTTGATGGGTTATAAATAAATAATAATAATAAAAGCAAAACAAAAACAAAAAATGATACTAGAACATCAAATTTGCTAGATCTCACCAGACCAAGTCCGCCAGTGCGGCAGAGGCAGGCGAAAAGGCACCAGAAGGAACGGAACCTTAAACGACACCTGAACAATGAAACCATACTTGAACACACCGTGGAGAATGCATTTACAGATATGGCCACGGAGAGCATTCTTCTCCTGAGCGTGACGTTATCAAAATGGGAATGTTCGTTTCGGGAGCTTAGGTTTGCACATGCAGACTCCAAGACAAAAAGCGCAATTCATTCAAATCTTGTACAGCGCTGGCCGGATCGTATTGGAATCTCTTCTAGATATGCGTTTGGGCTTAAGTGGTTAAAAAAATATTCCAGAAGAAGGGTTGATTGGAGACATTTGTTCATTTCTAAAATTGTTCGGTACTGAAATAAGGACATGCAAAATGGAGCAAAAATCATAGCTTGGAAACACTATTTCGTATTTGGATTGGGTTTTCCGCAGGCAATGTTAAAGGAAGTATACAGATAGGGATGATACTTGGTACTCTTCATTCAGTTGTCCTTTAAAGGACCTTAAGCGCAGCTAATTAATTGTAAAGCATTTATTTTTTTATCTCAAAAAACAACTATTTGATAAGTTGCGGTAAATCTTGAGGCTTGCCTAGCGAGTTAACCCTCTTTCTCGTTGTTCAGTATAGACAGGTCACAAATCGCGTTAATGCTCGACCGTGGTACGAGGGCACTAGTTATTTTTATTCAAGGCACTACACTCTAAAAAGTTTCTCCGAATAAGGATGCAGTATTTGCTACTGGGATTAATTTTATCTCTATTGGGATAAACTTAATCCGAATTAGGGATAATTTTATCTCAATAAAGACAAGATTAATCCTAGTAGCAAATACTGCAAGATTTTTGTTTACAGTGTACTCACTGCGATATTCAATACGAACTTGCCATATGTTTTCTAATAGCACACTAGCACAGTCATTTGCATTGGGTAAAAATCCCTCAGCTCAAAGTCCATCCCGCTTGCGGAAGCCCATCATTCTTCTTGGGATTAATTATTTATTTTGCTGTCATTAAGAGTGCGTTTTAACATCCTGCCTGGAATTACTGAAATCTACCACCGTCGCTCTTCTCTATTTATTATTATTCATTTGTTTAATTCAAAAAATAGAACAACACTATAACTATATTTACACTATATTTATTAGATGGTGCGTTCTTCAAGGGACTTGTGCCTTGACGAATGAACCAGAAGCACATTTTTTTAAATTGAACTTAAAAGTCGAGAATTCTGTTCACAAGGCCCTCGGTAGCTCAAATGGTAGAGCGTTCGCGTGGTATGCGAAGGGTCCCGGGTTCAAATCCCGGCTGACGAGCATTTTTGTCTTTCAGTTCACTGCAACTAGAAACAAAGCAATTAATGAGATGAAAGTGGAAGAGGCGAAGCCTCAAATTATGCATGCACAATTAAGGTCTCAGTCAAGGTTGATCAATCCCGCAATTCAGTTCTTCCCCCAAGATCGACACAGAGGGAGAGACAGGCGCATTAGCGGTCCAGACTGGGCCGACATAAGGAGATTGCTAGACGCGACGATATGACGGTGCTAGTTTTTGGTATTTTAGGGGGAGGTGGAACAGTCCCCGAGCATGCATTTCCTCCTTCCATTTTTCTTACACCGCGAAATTCTGTGTCGTTTCATCACGTAATACCACAATCACTCATTTTAAATGGTGGATTGAAATATGATCGATAGACAGAAAGATAGGACAACTGCTAGGTTAGCTTTTGGTAAATAGAGAAAAAGGAAAAGCAACGTTAACATTAAAAGAAAATAATAGGTTCCACTTGCGGAGTCGGATTTCCATAAAATAAAAATTGTATTCACATTTAATCTTCTTCCTGGGGTATGTCGTTTATTTTAGTAATATTTCCCGACGGACTGATTTTTTGTCATGTTGATACGTCTGCGCAATCTAGATATTGCAACGTACTCAACGAAGCCGGATCCCAGTCAACATGACAGTACTGACCTGTGACCAATAAGGAAGTAGGAGACACAAAAAAAACGGCCAATAGGATTTGAGGCTTATTTAAAATTTGAAACCTTTAAAGGAACTGTCTTACCTATAATACTAATGCATCCGTAAACACTCCATGTATTTCTAAACCCGGAGACCCTAATTTCGTACGGTGCGTTCTAACACCTCCGACAAAACCACGCTGATTTTCTCACTTGCTTTGTTTTCCTACCTTCAGTGTGTATCACGCTGTTGACTGCGAGAAGTTTTTCCATAAAAAAACGGCTATGTAAATTGTTTCCCTGTCTTCGCTGCAAGTCAACGGGTCTCGTGGCTTAAAACAGCCAAAACCGTGGGTTATTTGTTGAAAGCACAACACAGTTTTAAAGTATTCAAATATATTTGAAAAGCAAATAGTGCGAGGGGTCCTTTAAGATATCATTTCTGATCATACTTTGCTGCAATGTCGTGATTAAACAATCCATCAAGAAGTCGGGAAAACGTTTCCAATTACCAACAGGTTCACAAAAGTTACAGCGATTGTAATGTATGTCGGGTTGGACCGGTAATACTAGTTCAGGAACTTCCACATAAGCTGAATAATAGAACTTGGAATGCATTATGAAGTACCCCACCAAATACTCCCGGATCCGATCATCCGTGAGGGCGTGGATGGAGGTAGAATCCGGGATCTTGTAACTCTTGTACCAGTTGCGAATGGGTTATCGATTAGTTTGAAACACAGTGGAGGGAGTTGGAGGGTCTGCGAGCTTTTCCGAGGGTGCTCCGATTTGAGTGAAACCTAGTATAGGAGGTAAGATAAAATGCCCTAAATCTGAAATTTATGTCGCATGTGGACACGATAAGGGAGTTTGTGGGGACTCTCGGAAATTGTGTGACACGCGTAGGGACCTAAGAGGTGTGCCGTTTGAGGTCTGCACCGGATACGACCTGTGTGTGGGGAATTAGATGGGGTCCTGGAAAATTTCCGGAAGTTCTCATATCCGAGTGAAACTGGGTGGTGGAGCAAATGTCCCCAGATATGACATTTGTGTGTCCGACTCGGATCCAAACTCGCTGAGGGAACCGGGGGGGGGATTTCCGGAAGTGCTCGAATTCGAGTGAAACGTGATGGGTGGTAGAAGCTAATACTTTAGGTATTAGCTTCGCTATGGGGGAGGGGGGTGATACTAACCCCTTCGAAGAAATAAAAAGGCTAAACTGGGCGCTCGCAGAGCGCTCTGTCAAAGTCTGAACTAAGCTTCACCCGATAACAAAAGCTGATCTAAACTGGGCGCGGCCCAGTTCTTGGTCGTCAAGAAACTGAGTTGACATCCAGCTTGGACATCGACAGTTCGGAGGCTTCAAGCGTCTGAGACTTAGAGAACTGCATTCCCACTCGCATGTTTCTAGCTTGCTAGATTGACAGAAATAGGAGGGGTATTTTTAGTTGTTTGGATACGTAGGGATTTTTTAGTCTTATTTTGTCAAAATGAGAAGCACACTTGTCAGATTTGAGCTTCCTAGATCGACAAAAGTCAGTTGTCAAATCATGGACTTCATCCTGCAATGCATAGC
Source organism: Branchinecta lynchi (assembly GCA_023053575.1). NCBI lineage: Eukaryota > Metazoa > Arthropoda > Branchiopoda > Anostraca > Branchinectidae > Branchinecta > Branchinecta lynchi. The sequence goes on from JAKZAP010000016.1 coordinate 8,678,134, forward strand.
TTTAACCCAAGTTTTAACACGATCCGTTGTGTACCAGTATTTCTCGATTGTAGTAAAATCTGGCTGATTTTGCTTGCGGCGTACATTTTCAAGAATTTGTTAGTTTCATGCACAGATCCTTTGTATTTTAACAGAAGAAATTGTGATGACAAGAATTTTCCTCCATGGCGAGGCTGAAAAATAAATCTGTTTCGTGAGCAATAAGAGAAGATGTAGTACACTGTAAAAAAAAAAATCTTGCAGTATTTGTTACTTGGACTAATCTTGTCTTTATTGAGATAAGATTATCCCTAATTCGGATTAATGTTATCCCAACAGAGATAAGATTAATCCCAGTAGTAAATACTGCGTCCTTATTTAGAGAAACTTTTTACAGTGTACGACTAGCATAATTAGTGCAACACGTCATTTGATGTCGTTTTATTTTGTTTTCCAGCTTTAAATTTAGAATAAGTCTGTTCTGATTCAGGTTGGTTTTGCATAATTCCTTTTTGGCCGGAAAGGGTTGAATTGAAACACCGTCATTCACCATTTTCCAGTAAAATGTCTCACATTTTTCGGGTTTCCTGGGGAAGGAAGACAGACGGGCAGATCCATGATAAGTTGCCCTTACTTTGAATTGGGATGCAAAAAGACGTTCTGCATGATCGTAAATGATTTCACAAAATTTTGCCTGTGGCCCTTTCCCTGGTAGGCTCTAGACTACTAGAGGGCGAGTCATTTCATTTGGGTTCTAGACATGAAATTTCGGGGCTTGGGCCACATTAAAAGCTAGATTAAGTTTGGGGGGGGGGGGTAGTATTTTGGCCGAAAAAAGTGATGGCCTACTTAAAAAATTTCGCCTGCGGTACTCATATATAGTCGTTAGAAACTGCTGTGGGTCGGGCTATTGCAGAAGCGAATTGCTGTTATTACGAAGACGTTCACCCTAACCTCGCAAGTCCTAGTTTTGATGTTTCTGTACGTTGTCCCGCAAGTGTTGCATTTCTTGGCTACTGTTTTGTTTCTAGCTGGTCTAACTCTTGAGCCTTGCCGGGCATCTGCCAGTCGTATAAATTTATAGAGGCGAAAGCCTTATTATTGCAATTATATTATTATTATTATTATTATCATAGTTTGAGGTAGTCACCTCCCAAGCCCTTCAAGCCGCCCCTGACCTCGGAGATAGGACTACTTGAATGTTGGCAGTTATCGCGAGTCATACTATTGCATATGCAACGAAAAGCTCAAATGGGCGGCAGGCGCCCTGTCCCCGCCCCTCAATTTTCGGCTAGCGACGCCTCTTTCTAGAGATCCGGATCTTATCGGGCTACTGTGAAGGATCTCGAGGGGTCACTGAAGATTTTATAAGTAGTGAACTTGTGAGCAGAGCCCCTCGGTAGCTCAGTTGGTAGAGCGTCTGTCTTGTAAACAGGAAGCCTGGGTTCAAATCCCGGCTGAGGAGCATTTTTGTCTATCAGTTCACTACTTATAAAATGTTTCCATGTCAAGGGCGTTTTTCCCCGTAAAAATTATTTATTTGGTTTTCACCATGAGACGTCTTGTGGGTCCTGGTTTGTCTACGTGGCTCCGACAAGGGAGTCCTAGACTTCTAAATTATATTCGAAAAATTCTTTATGGTATTGGTCACGGTACAAGTCCCTTGTGTAAAGTGCCATCTATATTGTCACTGAAGAGTCTTACATTCTTGACAGCGCGAACCTTAGCTGACACAAATGCGAACTACCCTTGCAAGCGCCATATGGGCGTTCAGCTCTGCACGATGATTAGGTTTAAATATCTGTTTTCGTCGGGCAGGCTGCCATCCTCTCTGTATGCCATTGCAGATTGGGAGAGGTCGTTTCTCACTACTCTCATCAATGATTTGACCAGTAGGAATTATAGCAGTATTGCTTCTTTGACTTTACAGGACCCGTCGTACCTACAATGTCAATGCAACCTATTCTCGTAACTAAGAGTCATTAATTCTTAAATCCGGAGACCCAATTTTAATATGTTACATTCTCAAACCGTTAACGACACTTCGCAAATCTTCGCACTTTCCACGATTCACTATTTTCCATGTACATTATGCCTGACGAGTGTTAGCGTATTTGATGCGCGTTATTATTCCGTAAAACCTGTTATATGGATTTCTCCGAGTTTTTGCAATAATTCAGTGTGTCTGGGGAAAAGCTTAAAACAGCCAAAGCCGTGGATAATTTTTGTAAAGCTAGAGCTTAGTTTTACAGCATTCAGATAGCTTTGAATACTGGAACATAAATAGTAAATAATGCGAGGTGTGCTTTGCGTGTATTAGCAGTGAGGGGGTGCTCACTTTATTGGCTTTCCTGTACAGCCTTCGTGGGCAGCGAGTAGGCACTTACTGTACGCTGTTTAGGGAGTGACCACCTCCTCGATTAGTAGTTATTTAAGAAGGGACCAGCTTTTATTCGGTAGTTATAATCTATCTGGACTTAAAATAAAAACTGCGGACGGACCTCGCCATCCTGAGGGGAATTCCTGCTGAATTTATTCACTTGATGCTCCCGAGTTCCGACAATCAAAAGTCAATTGTAGCGATCGTAACTTGTGCGGAACGAAACATGATCGGGGGAGGAGCTACTTTTCTTATCATGTGGGACGGAGGAACGAAAAAAACAGAGTTGTAACCATCGTAAGTCATAATAGTTACGTTTTTCTGATACCATGGTAACTGATACCACGGTCTATAGTCGTTTTTGCAGTTATCGTGGTATCTGGCCAGTTATCGTGGTATCAGATATTCAGATACTTCGGTCCGACCGTGGTTACTGGTCGTGGCATCTGAAAAGTTTCCATCAAATTTTGTCAGATTGGTGAGAAAGAAGTTTAGCACTTAGTGATGTAACTGGATATCTGTTTTTCTTTTGGGATGACTTCGAAAAGTGCAATTTCGGCGATAGTTGAGCACCGTATATCAAATACCACGATAACTGCAAAAACGACTAATTGCAGATCCAGTTACCGTGGTAACAGATACCATGGTATCAGCAAAAATGCAACTAATAACTCCGAAGAACGAAGCGGATGGTGTCTATGGTTGTCTCCTTCAGATGGATCTTCTGGCTTGGCCATTCTCTGGTTTCTTTTTGTGTTTACTATGGGCTTATATCCGCATTTGCTGATGTAACCAAGAAGAAATAAGCACCAGAACCCCTATCTCTGTAATACGACCATGCTTAGTCGAATATATTCCTTATACTCCGCCCGATGCAAACGAGCGGAGGGTTCTAGCTACTAGAACATCACAATTCGGTACCTCTGCAAACAGCTATATCGCAGTAAAGCCCCGGACAAAATTTCTAAAGTAAAAGTCGATTGGTTGTCTACCATTGTGACGTCGCCTGTAACGCGCTGTAGAGCGGGTCAGCACGCCTTCTGTCCTTTTCCTCTGATATGCACAGCGGCGAGATTCGAACCTCAGCGCTCAGTTTTGTCGGGGTGTCCGTAGTCGCTGCAGGGAACCAAAGGCGCGGGTTCGGTTGGCTTACTTGTTCTTGATATAACGCGCATCTAATTTCTCAGTGGTGTCGTCTTCAGCGTTTCTATTTTGTTTGCGCAGTTATAAAAAGATCGTAAACAAATTCCCGCTGTTTACAATCTTTATAGACAATTTTTCGGGCTTATATAGTTTTCGTTTTAGTTTTAAATCCGCCGTTCCGAGGATGCGTGAAAAGTTTAACTCGTCTTATTTTATATTACGGATATCTTAAATATAATTGAATTTGCGAACAATAATGGTGATCCACCCCCCACCGTAGTGTGCTCGTACCCGGGTAGTCAGTCCCATTCATACGCAGGGTCAGCCTAAAAATCCCCTCCCACCCCACCCTTCGCACTTAAGATGAAAACTGTGGCCCGAAGTATAGTTTTTAGTGGAGTGTTCCTTGGAACAGTCCACTATTGCGAGCGCTGTAGCAGCTTTTGTTTTTCGGTTTCCGGTTTTCACCGTATTTTGTGGAGCTCGTAACTCGTGAACCAGTGCAAGTATCAAGTTCAAACTTGGTATACTAGTGGGTGTTGAGGTCTAGTTGTGCCTTTTGGGGGTCCCAACCCCCACCCGGTTCAGGGGCAAATGGGTCCAGATTGCCCAGTGAACAATGTTCATAACTTGACCAGAACTGGACACAGGACGATGAAGTTTGTCGTACATGTAGATCTTAGGGCTGGAAAATTGCTTTCAAAGTTGCACCTCCCCCACCCACCACGTTCGTGGGCAACTGGGCCCAGGAGTAAAGTTTGTTACCCGTGACAGGCATCAACAGGTATCAAGTTCACACTTGGTATACTAGTGGGGTTGGGGTCTAGTTGTTCCTTTTGGGGTCCCAGCCCCCCACCTCAACCCGGTTCAGGGGCAAATGGGCCCAGTGAATAATGTTCATAAATTGACCAGAACTGGACAAAGGAAGATGAAGTTCCTTGTACATGTAGATCCTAGGGCTGGGAAATTGCTTTGAAAGTTGCACCTCCCCCACCCACCACGTTCATGGGCAACTGGGCCCGGATTGCCCAGGAGTAAAGTTCGTTACCCGTGACAGAAATCAAAAGGTATCAAGTTGAAACTTGGTAGGATTTTGAGCATTGGGGTCTCTTTTTACTTTTTGCGGACCCCAAAACCCACCCCCACTTGGTTTATGGGCAATTGGACCAATAAGTTGAAATAAGGTAATGAAATTCCTTTGTGCTTTTGGATCATAGGGGTTGGAGAGAGTTGAACCACCCCTGCCCTCTAATTAGGTTATTTCAATACTTGTTTGGTTATTGGGGATGAGAAATTTCTTGGTTCTAAAGCTATTTGTATATAAAATGAGATACAAATTTTACTTTTACACTCCACGTCTGAGCGCTTGTGCACTTGTTTGAGTATTAGAAGACGTCGGTTGTAGGGCTACCATCTAGGGTGATCCTCGACGATAGTCTCACTGAGCCAACCAACTTATTCCGTCGACCAACTAAGCGTACTGGCAAGGATTTGAACTTCCAGCCCGCAGCCGGTGATAGTTACCCCCCTAGTTGCCCATTTTATAGTTACCCCCCCCCCCCAAAAAAAAAAAAAACACACACACATGTAAGATAAGATCCATCTGGTTTATATTTTACAACAGGCCTACCTCTTCAAAATTTATTTATTTATTTTTATTCCGTATATTCTTTCTTCGAAGCATTATTCTCAATCATCACAAGCTGGTCTTAGAGACAAACAGCCGCCTTCTCGAGGTTTAAAATAGTCCTGTGGAGAAATGTGGTCGCTCCAACGTGACATAATTATGGCTACTCTGGCTAAAGTTCCGGTACGTAATCATCCAGCGTCCTGGCTATAATAATCATCGCCCAGTCGCGTCATCCCTGTCTGCATTCACAGGCGTCCCTATCAAGGGGCATCGAGACTACAGATCACTTTATTCTTGGTTTTATTTTTGGTTTCTGTTACTCTGATTGTTTTTAATTAATTTTACATTGACACCAACAAAAATTGATTCCCCTCCGAATCTGATAGGGATTCCTTTTTGATGATGGTGATGATAATCGGAGTATTACCCGTCCGTTGGTGCTTGCGAGAATACGGGAATTTATTCCCCGGGACAAACAAAACGTGGGGACTCCTCAAGTGGAGTCCTCGGGGAACGGTGAGAATACGTCTTATATAGAAATTGCCCGAAATTCCTGATTTGTCCTAGTTCCTCGTGTTCCTCTCTGGTGCATAAGTTCTCGAAAAGCTACTTCGCTAATGTAGTTGTTGGTAAGTAGTGTAGGGTGATATTTAGGAATATCGAATTCGATATTTTCAAATTCGATTATCGATATTTCGACTATCGTAAACCGATATTTGAAACTGCTTATACTACTATATTTTTGATGAACAAAAAAATTTAACTAGAGTTATAAAATTAAACATTCCCATTAAGAAATACTAGCATTTCCACCCTTTTCCTCCCCAGTCTTTTTCTCCTTCCCAATCTAGATCAAGTCTCACAATCCTAGTCGTTGTTTTATTCTGAAAATCCCGAATGATAGAACAGTTGCAAGTCCTAATGCAACTATCAAAAATATCGATATTTGAAAAGTCAATATAGAAATATCGAAATTTGTTCAATATTATCGATGTTTCGATTATAAGTAAGTAAGTATATTTATAACCCACAAAATGTTTTACAACAAAAGAGAGTGGAATAGAGATAAATAGAAAAATAGAAAAAAGAAAAGAACAAAAGACAATAAGATAATAAACATACGAAACATACAATAATCCTCCAACTATAAATCAAAAAGTCTAATCAGTCGGTGATGCGGCAACAGACGCAGGCTAGATTTCTGACGGAAATCGGCGTGCAATTCTTGAAGCCATGACAAAATGTCAGTAGCTCCGTACGATTTAATAATCTTAGAATTGCTATGAGAGCAATTCTAAGAGCAATTATCGTATCGAATATCGCCAACACTATTGGTAAGGTAGGCAAGGTTGATTCCAGTGATTTGCTGCCGCTGACTCAAGACAACCATTTCAAACGCAGTTGTGCTTCACGAGTTTTGAATCATTTTTATCGAAATAGGTTAGCGGAAGGAAATCCTGAAAAGTACTAGTAACCACGGGACTCTAATCTAGTTTTTGGGATCCCAAAATGTAAGTGGAGGGATACCTATGACATCGCAAAGTTGTCCGTCTGTCAGCACGATAACTCTCGAAGGGAATGAGATATTTTGATGAAACTTGGTGTGAGGATTCTTTGGGCAAGTTCGTAGGTGGGCTCTGTAGCCCTAGATTTAGGGGTGGGGGAGGGGGTTCAAGTTAAGGAGCAAACAAAATATTTTTAAACAGCTAATGTGATAGTAGATTATGAGGTAAGAAGACAGGCTGAGCACGAATATGCAAAATATTTTCTCGTCCGACCAGTAGTTCGCCCGGAATCCGGCAAAAACTGGAAAGTTGGCTGAAAGTAAAAGTTTCATTTGAAGTTGCTTAAATGTTCGATTTAGGGGAGACATGCTGAACACGATGATGAATAACATTTTCTCGCCGGACAAGTAGTTTGTCCGGAATCCGGAAAAAAACAGAAAGTTGGCTAAAAGTAAAAGTTTCATTTGAAGTTGCTTAAGTGTTCGATTTAGGGGTAAGAAGACATGCTGAACACGATGGTGAATAACATTTTCTCGCCGGACAAGTTCGTATGAAAAGCAATTTCTACCCTGACAACCAGTTCGCCCAGAATCCGGCCAAAACCAGAAATTTTTTTAAAAGTAATAAGTTTTATTTGAAATTGATTAGATGTTCTTTATAAGGATGAGGAGATACGCTGAATTCGATTCTGATTTTTTCTTTTTTGCTGGACAAGTAGTTCGCTCGGAATTCGGCCGAAACCGGAAATTTGGCAGAAGTAAAGCAGGAAGTTTCGGTCAGTATCGTCAAAATAGATATAGCTTATACAGGTATATCTGAACTTGGTTTTCTCTGATGATTAGCCTGGCGAAGACTGGATCTGGCGAAGACAAGACCCAGTTATCTGGATAAAATATTAGATTTCTGGGATCCCACCGAAACCTTAGGTCTTGTTCCCGGTGGAGTCTTAGTCGTGCCAATGGTCATCTCATCCGCCAGGATTCAACACCTTTCGGGCCGTCGTATTGAGGTAATCGAAATGTAATTGGGAGTTGCTGAGCTTCGTCTGAGGGAAACCCTCCCTGTATCAGGGGCGGATCCAGAGGGGGGGCGATCGCCCCCCCTAGACGGGCTGTTATTTTTTGTTTTGTTTTACTGCACTTACGGAAGTCTGCATTAACGCATGTTCGAACTACTGTAACTAGACTCTAAAATCTTTTTACATGTGGAGCCAGGAGCTTGAGTTTTTCTTGTAAACAGTTGTCAGTTGATCAAGTACAGTTTTTACCATTATCGTAATATATGAAAACCACATTTTCGTTAAATCAGAGACCGACAGGTACACTTAAAACGCGAAAAAAATCAGCCTTGTGGCCGACAAAAAGGACACTACCCCCACTCTTTTCGGTAAGAATCGCCCCCCGTAGAACGGAAGGCTGGATCCGCCCCTGCCCTGTATCGCGTTTCCATTACCCTTCTGCTCGTCGTATCCCGTCTGGAGAGGACGCTATATCTGTTGAAAATGGAGGTTAAGAATTGTCCCTATACTAGGCCGCCAGTATTCTCTGGGCGTTTGGGATCTCAAAACGTAAGTGGAGGGATACCTATGACATCGCAAAAGTTGTCCGTCTGTCAGTCTGTCCGTCCGTCTGTCAGCACGATAACTCTCGAAGGGAATGAGATATTTTGAAGAAAATTGGTGTGAGGATTCTTCGAATCAAGGGAAAGGTTGAGCTCGTAGATGGGCCCTATAGCTATGTATTTAGGGGAGGGGGAGGGGTTACAAATTAAGGGGTGAAAAAAATTGATTTTAAAAGCTAATGAGATAGTCGATTAGGAGGCAAGACGACATGCTGAACATGAATATGAAAATCATTTTGTCGCCGGACAAGTAGTTCACCCGGAATCCGGCCGAAACCGGAAAGTTTGTCAAAAATAAAACTTTTATCTAAAGTTGATTAGATGTCCGATTTAGGAGTAAGGAGACATGCTGAATCCGAATATATAAATGATTTTCTCGTCAGACAAGTAGATCGCCCGGCATCCGGCCAGACCCGGAAAATTTGTCAACAACAAAAGTTTGATTTCAAGTTGATTAGAGGTTCGATTTACGGATGGGGAAACATGCTGAATCCGAATATGAAAATTATTTTCTCACTGGACAAGTAGATCGCCCGGAATCCCGCCAAAACCGGAAAATTTGTTAAAAGTAAAAGTTTATATGAATATCATTAGGTTTACAGGTAAGATGACTGTGCATGACAGTCATTTTCTGAAGTTGATTCGACAGTTGGGGTTCGACAGAGGGGTAGGAGAAATGCTGAATCCGTTTTTGAACTTCAATCTTTTGAAAGACAAGTAGTTCGCCCGGAATCTGGCCGAAACGGGAAATTTGGCAGAAGTACGGCAGGAACTTTCGTCAAAGTCGAGATGACGCAGGCTGTAGGGCTTAACACACATGCTGAATCCATATTTGAACTTGGTCTTCTCAGATGATTACCATTTGCCTTAATCTGTTTCTAAATTATATTAGTGCAGTGCTCAAGGAGTCTGGCGAAGACTGAATCTCTACAAGACCCAATTATCTTGATCAAATAATACATCGGGGATCCCATCGAAACCTTTGGGCTTGTTGGGATCCGACAGTAAGTGGAGGGATACGTACGGCATCGCAAAACTTTTCCGTCCGTCTGTCAGCACGATAACTCTCGAAGGGAATGAGAGATTTTTATGAAACTTGGTGTAAGACTTTCTGAGTCAAGGGAATGGTCGAGTTCGCAAATGGGCTTTGTAGCCCTACATTTAAGGGTTGGGGAGGGGGTTCGAATTGAGGGACAAACAAAATATTTTTAAACAGCTAATAAAAATAGTCTATTAAGGGGTAAGAAGACTTACTGAATACGATTATGAAAACCAGTTTCTCACCGGACAAGTAGTTCGCCCAGAATGTGGCCAAAACCGGAAAGTTTGTTAAAGTAAAATTGCTATTTGAAGTTGATTAGATGCCCGATTTAGGTGTAAGAAGACATGCTGGACAATTTTATGTGAAAATCATTTTCTACCCGGACAAGTGTCAAGTAAAATTGGAAAATTTGTTGAAAGCGAAAGTTTTATTTGAATTTGATTAGATGTGACGAGCTGCGTATGACAATCGATTTTTAACCGGACATAAAGTTCGCCCTGAGTCCGGCTGAAACTGGAAAATTTGTCATAAGTTAAAGTTTTATTTGAAGTTGATTAGATGTTCGGTATATGGGTAAGGAGATACGCTGTATTAGTTTTTCAGCTCTATTTGTTTTGCCAGACAAGCAGCTCACTCGGAATTCGGCCGGAACCGGAAATTTCTTAGAAGTATTATAAGGCAGGAAGTTACGATTGGTCTTGTAAAAATAGATATGACTTATTGTGGTAAACACACATGCTGAATCCATATCGGAACTTGGTTTTCTTTCTGGCCTTAATATGTTTCAAAATTTTAATAGTAAAAACGTTCAAGGAGTCTGGCGAAGACAAGACCCAATTGTCTGTGCCAAATAGCACATTTGTGGGATCCCATCAAAACCTTTGGTCTTGTTTTCTTCGTTTAGTACTTTCAAACGGGCTTTTAGTTGTACTGGCATGAACATGCAAAGCAACTTGTTCAGACCTACGAGTCTACGACATTTAAAGTACCAATCCACTCCGCTTCCGTAATAGCTCCATAAGTTCTTTGTTATTCCTCTTTTAATTCTGGTAACTCAATTAATTTTAAGAAAAAAACACGTAAAATGATAAGTGACAGAGAAGAATAACCGAATTGAGTGCTGGGTGACTTTTCCAGGTGGCTAATTATTCACCCTTCAAATAACTTACATCAAAATCTAATCTGTGCTTGTTGTTGTTTCTCTTTCGCATCTGGCGGCAATTCGTCTTGGATTTTATGAAGGGTGTATTACTTGCCAACTCTGTCAAGGGAGCAGCCCGGAAAGGCCGAAAGAGATAGAAGTAGGAAGATTGGCGAAGAGGCTTGCCAGGTTCAGAAAAAGAAAGAATATAGGCTACATGACACCATGTACGCCATCTATCAGGCTTCTGTGGAACGTACATGCCCGGTATGTACTCTTGGTTTCTGATAGATTATAGTGCCATCTGCTGTCTATCGGGTTTTACGAACCTATATTGGATTGATTTCGTCATCTATTTATTAACTATAAGGAGCCAAGGCATCCCATACGCCGTCAGCTGGATTTTGGCCGAACTAAATGTTCGAACTGTGGATCATTCAGAAAATAAGACACCGCGAAGTGGTTTTTACAACAACTAAAAGCTCGATCTCTGACTTTAAATTCTCAGTAAGTACTAGAAATACGGCGTAGTCCAGGAGTAGTTCAGCCAAAGTAGAATAAATTGCTGTAATGCGACCGGAGACCGAGCACTCGCGCCATCTTCTGGATTCCGTCCGAATTAAGTGTCGAGTACATATGCGTGTAGCTGTGCCATGCTCTAATAGACAGCGCGTGCGTTGCCTTGTTTTCTGAATGACAAAGCCCACAGGAAGAACATTTATTTCAACCAAAATCCAGCAGATGGCGTATTAGCCCCTCAGTACATCCAGAGATCGAGCACTCACAGGACTCCTCGCACTATTTACTCTTCAACTTCTAGTATTTTAAAATATTTGAATACTGGGGGGGGGGGGGGAGGGGATACGTGGGAATAACCCTCGGTCTTGGCTGTTTTAAAGGACACCAGAATGAAGAGTACCAAGTATCATCCCTATCTGTATGATTTCTATTAATATTACCTGCAGAAAACCCAATCCAACTACGAAATAGTGTTTCCAAGCTATGATTTTTGCTCCACTTTGCATCTGTCCTTATTTCAGTACCGAACAATTTTAGAAATAAACAAATGTCTCCAAACAACCCTTCTTCTGGAATATTTTTTAACCAGGTAAGCCCAAATGTATATCTAGAAGAAATTCCAATACGATCCGGCCTGCGCTGTACAAGATTTGAATGAATTGCGATTTTGTCTTGGCGTCTGCATGTGCAAACCTGCAGAAACGAACATCCCTACTTTGAAAACGTCACGCTGAGGAGAAGAATGCTCTCCGTGGCCATGTCTGTAAATGCATTCTCCATGGTGTGTTCAAGTATGGTTTCATTGTTCAGGTGTCCTTTAAGCTTTTTCCGAGACCCGTTGACTTATAGCGATGACAGGGAAACAATTTACATAACCTGTTTTTAGAATCCCAAAACGTAAGTGGAGGGATACCTATGACATCGCAAAAGTTGTCCGTCTGTCCGTCCGTTCCGTCCGTCTGTTAGCATGATAACTCTCGAAGGGTTGAGAGATTTTGTTCAAATTTGGCACGATGACTTTTTGGGTCAAAGTACAGGTCAATTTCGACGATTTGCTCTGTAGCTCTGTATTTAGGGGTGGGGGAGGGGTTTCAAATTAAGGGGCAAACAAAATATATTTTAAAACTATTGAGATAGTTCATTGAGGGGTAAGGGACATGTTGAACCCGAAAATGAAATTTATTTTCTTGCCGGACAAGTAGTTCACCCGGAATCCGGTGAAAACCGGACACAAAATTTGTCGACCAGTTTTCGGCTATAGCAGTCCTACGCCTGAGCTACACAAGCCTTGCGTTGCGCTTGCGACGACTCTTTCTACTTTAGTCTTTCCACTTTAGTCTGTCCACTTTAGTCTTCCCATTTCAATGTGTCCACTTTAGTCTGTCCACTTTATTCCTTCCACTTTAGTCTTCGGAGCTTGCGCTTAAAAAATTGACGCAACGCAAGAAGAGAACTGAGCTCTATTTTTACGTTGCGTACGACGCGTACGCGTCAGATTTTTCAATTTGTTTTTCATTGAAATGGAAGTTTTTGAAGAAAAAACTAGTAAAACTAGTTCAAGAGATACCTGGACTATGTGATAAAAAGGTCCCTGACTATCACAACAAGACTTTCATTAATAATACATGGTTATCAATTTGTTAAATCATCAACAAGGAGTTTAGCAAGAGCATGACTGGTAATTTGACCCTACTTTGTATCACCTTACATTTAATTGGACCTTGTCTCCTTCAAGTAGCAAATAGCAATAATAAAAAATTACCTATAAACATTCTACAAACTGTCTAAATTTGCCCATAGGCTCCATGTTCAGTCCAGGCATCATTTTAAAAACGTGTCCGAAACGAACGAAAATGCTGAATTAATTCAGCATTTTATGCAGCATTTCGCTTTCGGACTTAAATTTTCGCTGAATTAATGCAGCATTAATTCAGCATAAAATGCATCGACAAATTCAGCAAGAATGCTAAATTTTCATGAAGAAACTGAGGAGTACGGCGATTCTCTCAGTGTTTTCGGCGGCAAACATACCAAATTTAAGACAACTGGCGATCATGGCCAACGAAGAAAGGAAAGATAAGAATGTTGGATATCAGTAGCTCATCCATTTTGTCAGCTTTATACAGCTAATTCTTTTTTCTTCTTTTGTTTCCGGACTTAAATTTTGGTATTCTAGAAGTGTCAGAGAAGAAAGAAAGGTAACAGCTTTCGGACAAAAAAAAGAAAAGTAAATGCAGCATTAATGCAGCATTTACAGCACCAAAAAGCTTTCGGACACGTTCTAAGTCTTCATCAGAACTAGCCATTTTCTGAAAGCGCAATGCACAAGCCTTCACGGTGTGAAAGGTCCGACGCAAGACAGACGCAACGCCGACTCTACGCAAACGCAACGCAAGCTTCTTGCGTTCTCAGTGTGAAAGCCGCATTTTATTCTCAGACTACTATAGCTCTGCGCCTGGATGCCGGCATTCATTTGTTTGTCCTGTGTGACGTTGGAGAGATCTGCGCATCTGGCGTAATCGAAAGTCGAACGGGTTGAAAAAGCGAGGATATTCAAGCGAGAATGTTGTTAAATGAGGATTCACTGGTAAAGTAGAGGTCAAGTTCGTAGATGGGTCCTTTAGTCCTATCTTTAGAGGCAGAGGGGGGGTTTGGAATTCACGGTAAAACAGGAATTTACGGTAAAACTTTTATGTTTTATAAGCTAATAAGATATTCATCGAGTGGGTAAGTAGGTCCGCTGAATCCATATCTGAACTTGGTTTTCTTGCTGGACGGCTGATACTGGAAATATGGTTGAAGCTCAGACTTGTTTCTGAAATGGATTACAGATTCGGTATCGGGGCAAGTAGACATGCTGAATACATTTTTGAACTTTATTTTAACAGTAAACATATTCAAGGAATATAACGAAGACTGAATGGCGAAGACACGACCCAATCCTTTGAATCAAATATTTTATTTCTGGGATCCCATCGAAACCATTGGTCTTGTTCTCATGGAAAACTTCTCACATCGAAGGTAGCAAAACACGGCAAGTTAGAAAATCAGCGTAGTTTCGTTAGAGGGGTTAGAATTTACCGTACGAAATTGGGGCCTCCGGGTTTATAAATATAGTGATTATGGAAGTAGGCTGCGTTAGTATTATCGATAAGACAGGTCCTTTAAGTCATCTATTAAATTTCGGCCGAACTAAATGCTCGATCTATTTGCCTTTACTTTTTGATATGTTGAGAATTTAAAGTCAGATATCGAGCATGTACATACTCGCATGTATCAAAGTAAGGTATCAGTAAGGTATGCTTATTTGAACACTTTTTTAACTTTTCCAGTACCTTGGCTTTGTTACTTGCATAGACAAAAGTAAAATGGAAAAGAAAAAGAAAAAACTTGATGTCAGCTAACAACCAACTATTTCAGGGTCATCCTGGCACAAACTTGAAGTAGAAATTTTAACTTTCTTTGATTTTGAATTTTTTCTTCTTTTGAAGACGTCTGCAGGCTCGGAACGCCATCTTCGCCATTGAAGGTGCGTTCCTCGTGGCAGACTTTCAAACTATAACAAGACCAAAGGTTTCGATGGGATCTCAAAAATTTAATATTTACAGACAATCGGGCGGTCCAGTGGTAATCATCGGAGAAGACGAACTTCAAACATGGATTCAGCATATGAGTTTACCCCTATAGCCTGCGTCATGTCTACTTTGACGAAAGTTCCTGCCTTACTTCTGCCAAATTTCCGGTTTCAGCCGGATTCCGGGCGAACTACTTGTCTTGCAAAAAATTGAAGTTCAAAAACAGATTCAGCGTATGTCCTATCTCCATAATCAACTTCATATAAAACTTAAACTTTTAACAAATTTTCCGATTTCAGCAGGATTCGTGGTGAAATGTGTCCAGGTATAAATGCCTTCTTACCCGTAAATCGAACACCTAATGAAATTCATATAAAACTTTTACTTTTAACAGATTTTCCGGTTATGGCCGGATTCCCGGCAATCTACTTGTCCGGCGACAATATCATTAATACAACTTAGCAAAAGGCGGGGGGGGGTGAGTCACCCCCCCCCCCCCCTCCCCTTCGAGCCACCTCTGGCTCAGGTCTTGCGGATGTCCCATTATCTATCTGTGGCTTTACAGGCATTTTTTGTTCACTGCTTGGTTTCACTGGGATATGTTTTGTCAATTATTTTGCGTTCCTTCCTGCCCCACTATGCATCCAGTATCACATTACCCCTTTCTCCACACAAACTGACCTTCCTTGGACACCGTCACCTGGTTTAATTATTGCGGTAATTAAGATTCCGTTCCTAATTAACAGGTTCTCAGACTAAGGGGCTTACATCCTTATCTCGCAGCAGAAAAGTATGAAGAAAGCGATTAGGGCGGGACCTCTGATTGTCTCATTGCTGATTCAGGATAGCTTCTGAGTTTCAGATTTGTAGAAATCCGTCCGTAATTGCAATACCAAACAAAAAAGGATTACCTAGTAGATGTGGTTAAAGGGTAGGGTTAAAATAAATATTAAAAATCTTTCGTAAATTTGTAGGACTGGAGTTCTGCAAGACCCCATTGTCTGGGTCAAGAAGTCAAATAATTATTCCTGTTTGGGATCCCACCGAAAACTTCGAGCGTGTTCCATCCTACTTACCGTAGTTACTACGCATGACGTCGCGAATTCTGGCTTTTTGCCGTCAAGGCTGGAACGATTTTTCTATTTTCCAGCAGGATCTCACGCCAGGGGCGAATCCGTCCAATCACGTTCCAGAGATGCGTAGTTACTACGCTTACCACGCTCCCGAGCATGGTAAGCAAATAGTAACTATTAGTTACTATTCCGACAAGGTTGGAACGGTCAGCGTAGTAACTTTTCGTGAGGATGGAACGGAAATAGTAACTAATAGTTACTATTTGTGGAAGGGTGGAACACGCTCTTTGTCACGTTTATGCATGATTGCAAGTGACATAAGGAGATAATTTAGACGAGATTACGTTCTCTAAGGCAGGAGTCCTTCGAGTAGCCTAGGATTTTTTAAGAGTTTCAGTAGGAAGGGCAAGGGATTGACGAGACAGATGTAATTTAATTCTTGGCAGAACTCCAGGGCAGTCCGACTTGGTGTCACATTGATTCCTTCCTAAAGAAAGTGTACTTGTGTGAAAATGTGCGACCTTGATGCGTTAAACATGGGAGACGGATATTTTTCAAGTGCATTTTCTCTTTCTAATATATTTGAAAATGCAAAACGTATACGTCCGCTCCATTATATTCAAGCTATGTTTCGGTCCCTCTTCAGCTCAAAATATCTGATTTTGCGAATTTCATCCTTGAAAATTGCTTGGAGTTGAAGCTGGTGATGTGATTTCGTTTTTGACACGGCTGCTGTTTTTGCTGCTCGATTGTGTCGTTGGAAAGGTTGACATTTTTCTGCATTTTGTTCTGGAATTACTTATCTCTTCTTCTTCTTTTCAGCTAAGATGGACACTTGTCGGTGGCATGTCTGGGCAATTTGAAGTTCCATACTTCGGGGATAAATATTCCTGCAGCCCAATCTAACTGCGAATTTAGCTCGAATACAATCTAGCTGACGTATCCGTTTTGCATTGTCAAATATGATTCGCACTCAGCTTGAACTGAAGGAATGTTTATCTCTGTAAAATCCTAGTACCAGCCAACATTATTCGCTAAAGTATAAACATATTTTTTCGCCCTTTGCGTCAACAAGTAAGTCGCCCTCTGCCGTCCATTTCCTACTTAGCGGGCAAACAATTCACCAGCTCAAGAAAAACAACTTTTGTGGCGATTTAGGCAGAAATGACGGAAAAAACTCACCACGTCTGTTTTAACTTTTTATTTGTATACCAGCTAAATGCTTTATTTTTGCCTGATTTTATCTAAGATTATTTTCCTAGCTGCTAGCTCTCTAGATAATTTGCGACCTGGGCCACTGTGATCTGAATTTGCGACCTGGGCCACTGTGATCTAATTCGAATTCTAGAAGGCTTTGGATTTAACTCTTCAAATTACGAAGTGTGTACGTGCACTACTTTAAAGCTAGGGGCCCTCAGAACGCGGATATCGGCATCACTAACGGAATAAATCCGAGTCGTCAGGCGACAAAATTTGCGCCCTTTCGTTTCAACTCGGTCGAATTTATTCGCGCCGCGTCTCAGTTTGTAAGCGAAAACAAAATCATGTTCTTTGGGTAGTAAACTTAACGCGGAAAACTCGTATGTGTCTAGGACTCCGGGGTTTCGAACCGATGGTCAGGTTCATCTGTCGGCCTTCCCGCCCGGAACTGACGAAAACGGAGAAAATCCGTCCGAAAAAACTCAACCGTCGTTTCACATCAGAACCTGATCTAAGCAGTATTTATGAATCAGTAGGCTATCGTGGTCCCTTCCTTCAACATTCCTATTTTCTGCAAATGGGATTTTATGCTAAAGTCTTACTGTTTTGTTGTTGGATTTGACGACTTTCCCTTCCTCCCCCCTCCCGATCGCTTGATGGCAGCATCATCAACTGTACAAAGTTTCTCCGAGGAAGGATTAAATTTAACTGCAGTATTTGCTACTGGAATTAATCTTATCTCTACTGAGATAAGATTAATCCGAATTAGAGATAAGATTATCTTTCTAGAGATAAGATTAATCACAGTAGCAAATGCTGCAAGATTTTTTTTTTACAGTGCCGACAGTGTGGTTTGCTATCCTAATGGGGATGCATTGCCTTTAGTAATATTTAGTCTATGTTAAGATCAGGAAGATTTTTTCAGTGGGAGGGAGCTAGAAATCCTTCATCTATAGCTTGGTAAAAAATCTGAAAAAGCTTCGGCCGCAATGAGCATCGGGTCTGTACCCAAGTGAATCAATCCTGCCTTTCCTAGTTCAGTTCTTGCAGGACTCTTTGAAGCTTTATAGCATAACAGCAACATATAAATTTGTTTATCTTCCTCTTATTGCATAGAAATTCTTCTTTCCCGGCAAAGCAATAACATCGCTCTTCTTCCCTCGCAAACCGAAGAAATTCGCAGCCAACGGATTTCGGGGTCTTCGGTTTTGTTGATCAAGTCGCGTTTCTCCCATAAACCCATCGTCGTCGTCGTATAAGGCGTGCCTTTTCAAGGCCTTGACTTTGGTTCCGGTGTCGGCGTGGATGGGTGGAAGTGGGAAGCGAACCTAGAAAATTGGTGAACCCACTGACTTACAGTTTAACTGAAAAGGCAGTTTATGTTTACATCTGATATTTGAATACACTGAAATATTGTGAATCATCCACGGGATTTTTCTTTTTCATCCTAGACTCGAGGAATAGCATTCAGAATGTGTGTTTCACGAAATTCACTCATGGAGAATTCGAATTCAGCATAAGCCTGCATTTCCAGGGTCAAAGATGCTAAACTCGGAAAAGTTACGCATGTAGAAAGTAGGAAAATGATGTTAAGATATGTCTTACAAGGAATCTGACATTTTTATTTGATTTTTCGGCAATGGCTTTCATTTGTAATTGGTAAATATTTCAAGCGTAGACGGAAATGCACATAGAGATACCACGAATCGAAAGAATATGTTCATTCAGTGAAATCGAGCTTCTGTGGCTAACAGACAAACGAAGTAACGCATTTGTATCGCGTTTTCATGCCTATTTTAATGAATGAGTTATGTGTAACTTGGCTGTCGAATCTCAACCTTATTTGGTTAAACTTTAAAGGACGTATAGAATCTGACAGTTTGCATATGCAAACGATTAAATCTAAAATATAAATAACATATCGAAGAGAAATCTATAAATGTTGCATCGATAGATTAGTTACGACTTTCCACTCATTTGAGGCGCAAGGTCACCATCTGGCGGTGGAATTCGGAAAAACGTCGTGGCATTGTCATCCGAGGCGTTATTTAAGTTAAATGAGTGCGGCCACGCTCTTTGTCGGTGCCAAGTCGCGCTTGGTTCTACGCAGTGAAAAGTCGAAGCAAAATCTTACAAATTTCTCTTTGTTAAGATATTTTAATTTCTAGATTCAAGTGATTACAAATGCTACCTATCAGGGGCTGATACATACCTTCAGTAACGTGCCCGTACATTTTTTTTTGCTGTCGGGTAATTTTGGCCTCCTTCGCTTCGTGTTTATAACGTATCACCTGCATGCTTCGGTCCGATGTCAGTGGAAAATATTCTACTTATATCGGAGCGAATTTCAAACGCGAG
Source organism: Branchinecta lynchi (assembly GCA_023053575.1). Taxonomy (NCBI): domain Eukaryota; kingdom Metazoa; phylum Arthropoda; class Branchiopoda; order Anostraca; family Branchinectidae; genus Branchinecta; species Branchinecta lynchi. The sequence goes on from JAKZAP010000016.1 coordinate 8,697,299, forward strand.
CAAAAATCTTCTGCTGTATCTAGGATTACTATAGACAGTTATTTTTAAGATTCAAAAGAAGAAAGTGTTTCGTCACCGGGTTGTAAGATAATAAAGAATGATAATAAATAAAAATGCCTCTGAAGCCGGGCTTGAACCTGCGACGGGTATCTCACAGAATCAACTCTCTCGCCTACTGAGGTATCAAGAGGTTTAGTCGTCCTCAAACCAATATAATCTCACTACCTCTCTGAAATTCGTCTGCGTTGACCTTTCAGGTCTACGAAATACTAAAAGCTTAAAATTGTCTAAGACCGACAAATGAAGGACAAATTTTATGAAGAGAAACTCTTGGTTCCATGCGGTCAGAGACTTGATGAGTGGCGATTGTTTTACTTTCAGTGTACGTTTAAGTTCGAAATCAAAATTAAAATAAACTGGACTGGAAACAACAATTTGTATGAGGATGATTAACGCACTTAAGTAGAGGAAAATAGAGCAGTATAGACAAATAAAAGGAAAAAATACACTGAGCTTTCAATAATGTAGTGATGCACGAGATCAAAAAATAAACATTTAAAAACAGAAAGAAAAAGGATTAATCGGGTCTAAAAAATATTTTTCCTAGATGGAGTGCGGAGAAATGGCCAAGGGCAGAAACGTGAAGGTCCTGGGCAATTGAAGATAACTTGCATAAGGGTCAGAGGGCAAAAAAGTTGCAGTTTATGAGAATTCCTGTGATGTCGAGTAAGGTACAAGAGAAATTTACAATATTTGAAATAATAAGTCCTGATACGTTTTAAATCCTTTAGCCTCAGAATATCAAAAATTCCGGAAAGGTTGCAGACAGATGTGATCGTGCTGGTGGGTTATCTTGCGACCATCAGGCATTTTTGGATCAGAGTAGGACTCGCCGATGGATCGTGGACTGCAACTCCTGCCAGGATTTGTGCCAGTATCATCGTATTCCGAGCGGAAAATATTTTTGTCCGCGGAAACCTTCTGTTCGCACCATGAATGTTAAGTGCTAAAGATTCAAAATATACCTTTGCCAAGCTTGACCGCCGTTTTTCGATTCTGCTTTTCTGGTCTTCGTATACCTGACAGACTGGACGCGGACCACCAGCCTGGTCCTCATCGAGCCTACTGCAAAGCAGTTTGCCCATGGCTTTCAGAAACTCGAAACTTGAACAGATGTCATCATTCTTGCATAAGGTCTGTCCGGGCTCAATCGGAATTCTGGCCGGATCACTAGAAGGGTCTTTTGCTGATACATCGTACCCGTTTGGGACCTAGAAAAGAGTGTATTAGCAAGTAATAGCGGTGAGGCTGCCAAGATTGGTTTCGGAATTCCCCTACGACCCCAAAATTTGCTGCCGCGACCGGTGTGTTTTTCCGCGACGCATTTCTATGCCATACGTTTCTAAGTTTTTGTCGCAAACAGAAAAGCTTGCACACACTCGACCCACAAGCTGACCCCGCGAAACCCCATTTTATCTGTCTTCTGGCGGTAATTTCAAATGTCTGAAAAACAGACCCAGATCAAATCTTAAGAAAAAGTACTTCAGGCTTATGTCCTTACCATTTTGTATTAGAGGGATTCCCATTTGTATGTCCATCTAGTTCATAAAATAGCTAACTGTATTATTTGGACCCGCATTTGCCGCATAATTTGAATTTCGGGTTAAAATCGAGCCACAACATTGAAAACCACATCAACAGTTTTTTGTCAAGTCGGTCCTCCATTGGCTATGCTAGGCTGTCGGAAGCGAATGTGACGTATCGTAAGCGGCCATTTGTGCCAGTTTTTTTGCCAATGAGGGCATGTACGACAGACATACGACATACGTTATATGACAGACATACGATTGCCAGTGGAGGATCCACTTGAAATTTGAGCCACAAAAAACCTTAGGTACTGGTCGCGGAAACAGTCGTTTATGTGGGCCACGTAAACGACCGAGCCACAAACACTTGGTGGGACCGCGGAAAAAGCATTAACAGTACTATAATATTCGTGCCAGGATCGGTGAGAATCCAACCAGCTTAGTGGACCTCAACAGACCTGCCGAAGAATATGGGAATCTAATGATGTATCTATTTTGACACAGTAACCCAGAGGACTTGTGTTGGTGAAAGATGGCAGTGACTGGGTTGATGCACGAGTCGAGAGCTGGTATTTCGATGCCGGTAGGCCCTGCGAAATTCACCTGTCGTGAACTTTTAATATCGGCCAATCGGGGTGGGAAGTAACTCACTTCTTCGCTGAGTATGTAATCCTTATATCCATCCTCTTCGCAGTCAGAGTAACCTATCGAAAGATAAACGTATGTAAAGCATAGAACCACTCGGTAGTACATTTCTAAGCTAAATGACCTCTAAAGGACGTTACCTCGCCTTTAAATACGCGCACAGGTGTTCCCAGACAAATTGGGACTTGTGATTTACTGACATACCGAAGGGATAGACCAAATTATAGCAAATTGCTCCAGCAATTTGTGCCTATTGTTGGAGGTTACTGCTCGTTTATTATTCTTTCTCTGAAATTATACGTGGTAGGGTAAAAGTGTGGCGGAGGGAAGGTTAGCGAGAATTTGCAGGAACGAAAAATCGTAGGTTTCTGGAACGCCAATGTAAATTGGGATGCGGGACCAGTGAGTAGAGTGGCCCACAGGGGCGTCAAAGGAAGGGGGTGCAGCAGCACCCCCCCCCCCCCCCAACCTTTTGAGATTCGGTACTAAAATTGGTCTGTATTTTTTCGATAGCGGAACTATTCGGTATATTTACGGGGATTGGGTAGTTATACAGAATCCCAAATAGGCTACCGGTATAAATCCATCCGCTATAATGATCGGGATTTGGTATAGTTTCCAGTATTCGGCAGTTATCACGAATTCGGTGGGAGAATTTACTGAAATTATTTGGTAATTTTTGATGCCAGAACTATTCGGTATATTTATGGATGTTCGGTAGTTACACAGAATTACGAATAAGCTATTGGCCCAAAATCATTCGGTATCATGATTTGGATTCGGTAGTTTATTCGGTGCATTTTTCGCGATTCTGTAGTTACCACGAATCCCGACTTTTGTTCCAGTTTCGACGAAATTATACCGACTACGAATTTTATTTGATAGTCTTTCGATACCAAAACAATTCGGTATAATAGACGGGATACGGTTTAGTTATGCAGAATCCCGAGCATAATGTCGGTCTAAACTTATTCGGTATTATAGCTGGGATTCGGTATAATTGCAAGGATTCGGGAGTTACCACGAACCTCGAAGAGATCGAGTGAAGCACTGGTCGCAGACAAAGGGACGGATCGATTTGATCGATAGTCCTTACTTGTATTTTGGAGCGCAAAAGAAGATCTAATCATAAATGTTTCGAAAATTCCGCCTGCGATGCTTTTCGTAATATTCTCTATTTTGTGGAAGGGCGTGTCTTTTGAACGGGGTTTTAAGCCAGTTGCAGGATTGGAATTTCGAAACATTATAAGCTAGAATCTGGATGGAAATATCGAGGGGCTGCCCACTGTCGGCCATTTGGTGTACACCATGTTGCGCCACCATCCACCACGCGCGCCACTCATATCCGCCACGTGCGCCACTCTTCCGCCACGCGCACGACCAACCCGCCTCTTGCTAAAAAACAGCTATTTTCCGTCACGCGCGCCACCCTTCCACAACCCTTCCACCACGCGCGCCACCCGCCTGCCTCTTGCTCAAAAATAGCTATGTTCCGCCACGCGCGCCACCCTTCCGCCACGCGCGCCACCCATCCGTCACCGTTCCGCGATGCGCGACACCCATCCGCCACCCTTCCGCCCCGCGCCCCGCCCACCACCCGGTGTACACCGATTTTGAGAGTGGGCAACCACTCGGGAAATAGTTATATTTGGCAGGGAAAAGCTAACTTTAAAAATCTCACCTGCGGCGCTCACTTTCTGTGATCATGTGCAGTATTGACTAGACTATAGTAGCTGCTGCTGACAAGAACGTCGCTCATCCGGCTTCTGGAATTTCGTAAGCATTGTCAAAATAGGTGTTGTAAGGTGTATTACGGCGTATAAGGCTTATTGTTAAGATTCCTCTTTTCCTCGGTGCGCGCTGTAATAAGGCGAATAAGGAGAATAGACTCGCGTTCTATTCTCGCTTATGCAGGGCCAATCAGATCGCTTGGTTGGTGCCGCCAGCAGGCCGAGGAAAGGAGCAGCGCCATCAGGGTTGCCGCGTTAAGCACTAAATTTCTACTTTGTTGGAAGTTGAATAAACGACTTTTCTTCAGAAGAACACGTTTTGTTCTCTTACGACTGCTTATTGTTAGTTCGAGGACCAATGCCTGTTCATCCGTTAATTTAATAGCTTTTTACAATACAAAGGGCGTCAGACTGTACTCGTATACTTAAGAACACTTTTTCTGATCTTTAGAAGATCGAAAAAGTGTACCTGCGTGGCAACACCCAATGCTGCATCGACTATTGAGCTCCTATTTGAACAAGCGTGTATATTAAGACGTAAACAACGCGTATAGTGTTATTCAGCTTATTACACCTATTTGGACAATGCTTTAGAGTCTCAGTATTTAATTTAAGGTAAATGGTAGAATTTTAGAGAAGCAGTTAAATTTTAGCGTACTTGAAAAAAAATGGATTTCGAAAATGTTTGCCTGCGGCGCTCAATTTAATTTTGCCTTGGGTATAATAGATAGAAGCTGTTACTGCAATCGTGCTCGGCAATATATTCTCCAAGTGGGGTTTGCCAGAAAGCCGCCTAATAGCTGGCCTATCGTCTTTCATGCTGCCCTTTAATGTGACTCTTCTTATGTAATCCTTTCTGTTCCAGAATTTAAAGCTCGAATTCTCAGATTTTAGGATTCGGTAAAGTTTTGAGAGATTCGGTAAAATTGTTGCCCCCCCCCCCCCCCCAACGAAAATGCGCTTGCGAGGCCCCTGGCGGGGGCAGCTGCATATGAAAATTCATAAAATCTGTAGGGAAAAAGGGAGTGATATCATTATGACATTCAGTTACGTAAAGTGGATTTTATTACGAGGCGCATTCTCGCCGTTCCCCCAGGACTCCTCGTGGAATCGAAGGGAGTGGCGAGGATAGAGGGAGTCACTTCATGCCGACTCCGCGCACAGGAACAGCGAGAACACGGGGAATGCTTCTAAAATGGATTTTTGTAAAAAAAAAAAAAAAAAAGCAGTGGACGAAATTCGTCTAGATCCACTTTATTCTTGGTTTTATTTTTGGTTTCTGTTATTCTGATTGTTTTTAATTAATTTTACATTGCACCAACACCAGAAAAAATGTAATACCCTCCGAATCTGACAGGGAGTCCTTTTTGATGATGGTGATGATAATCGGAGTATTCCCCGTCCGTTGGTGCTCGTGAGAATACGGGAATTGATTCCCCGGGACAAACAAAAACATGGGGACTATTGGGGACTCCTCAAGTGGAGTCCTCGGGGAACGGCGAGAATACGCCTAAGGTCTGTCCCCAAACTTAGAACTTACCAGACCGGCTAATGATCCGAATTACGCCATAAGTTTTCGTGAAATGACGCCTCTGGATACCTATGACACTGCAAAAGTTGTCCGTCTGTCCATTGTCCGTCCGTCCGTCTGTGCGCACTATAACTCTCGAAGGTAATGAGATATTTTGATGAAACCGGAAAGTCTGCTAAAACTAAAAGTTTTATTTGAAGTTGAATAGATATTCGACTTAGGGGTAGGAAGACATGCTGAACACGATGATGAAAACCATTTTCTCGCCGGACAAGTAGTTCGCCCGGAATTTGGCCAAAACCGGAAAGTTTGTTAAAAGTATAAGTTTTATTTGAAGTTGAGTAGATGTTCAGTTAAGGGGTAAGAAGACATGCTGAATACTTATGTGAAAAGTATTTTCTACCTGGACAACTTGTTCGCCCGGAATCGGGCCAAAACCGGAAAAATTTTTAAAAGCAAAAGTTTTATTTGAAGTTGATTAGATGACAGATTTGGGGGTAAGAAAAGACGCTGATTCTGTATATGACAACCTTTTTTTTTTACCGGGACATATAGTTCGTTCGGAATCCGGTTGAAACCGGATTTTTTTTTTATAAGTTAAAGTTTTACTTGAAGTTGATTAGATGTTCTTTATATGGATAAGGAGGTACGCTGAATTCGTTTCTGAATTTTCTTCTTTTTTTTTTGACAAGTATGGTAGTTCGTTCGCAATTGTCTGGTTCAAATGTTAGATTTTTGGGATCCCATCGAAACCTTTGGTCTTGTTATTTGCGAATTGAGCTGTAACCTAGAGAACGCAGATTCGCATTCGCCTAGGTAACGCCAACGAATAAATTCGCACCGTGCCTTTTCAACACCAAAGGCGTATTCTCGCCGTTCCCCGACGACACCTCCGGGAATCGAAGGGAAGGAGAGGGAGTCACTCCATGCCGACTCCGCGCACAGAAACAGCGAGAACACGGGGAATGCTTCTAAAATGGATTTTGTTAAAACAAAACAAAAAATGCAGTGGACGAAATTCGTCTAGATCCACTTTATTCTTGGTTTTATTTTTGGTTTCTGTTATTCTGATTGTTTTTCTTTAATTTTACATTGCACCAACGCCAGCAAAAATTGATTCCCCTCTGAATCTGAAAGGGAGTCCTTTTTTATGATGCTGATGATAATCGGAGCATTCCCTCCCGCGAGAATGCTGAGAATACGGGGAGTGAGTCCCCGGGACATACAAAAAACGCGAGGACTCCTCAACTCAAGTGGAGTCTCTGGAAACGGCGAGAATATGTCTCAAGTCGATTTTGTTCGCGTCGCAGAAAAGATTCGCGTTCTGTTTCCACTAAGCTTAGTTTTGTTCTGACAAGACACGATCGGGAATTCCCCGATGGAGTTTCTGTACTTCCGTCACGAAGTTGACAAAATCTCAACTTTTCCGTATGGAATTTTGTAATTGGACAATTTCTAGTATTATCCTACTATAATAAAGATGTAATCTCGTTGTTCCCCGAGGACTCCACTTGAGGAGTCCTGAGGACTCTGGCGCGTCTGGCGGCGATTCGTCATCGAATTTATACAGACGTATACGTCCTTCATAAAATCCGATGATGAATTGCTGCCAGACGGGCTAGACGAACAATAACAATCACACGTGAGATCTGGGTATAAGTTATTTACCGGGGGAATAAGCGATTAGGCTTTTGCTTCATTTCGAGTCGCGCATTAGCCCCGTGGAAAAGTCAGCCAGCACTCAGCACTGAAGTCGGAAGCCAGAAATGACAAACTTGATGATGCTTGACAGAACAGAGTTGAGTAAAGCAAAAGGGGGGGGGGGAGGCATTTTAAACACTTTTAAACATGGTTAGTCCTGAGAGGAATTGAAAATAGCAAAACAACCTGCATAAACGTACACCAAGAAGTAACGTGTCATTGTTTTCTTTACAATAGCGCACCTACGGCGTATTTTTGCCGTTCCCCGAGGACTCCACTTGAGGAGTCCCCCCGTTTTGTTTGTCCCGGGGATTCACTCCCCTTATTCAAGCGAGTTCCCACGGACGGGGAATGCTCCGAATCATCACCATCATTAAAAGGACTCCCTTTCATATTCGGAGGGGAATCAATTTTTGCTGGTGTTGGTGCAATATAAAATTAATTAAAAACAGTCAGAAGAAACAAAACCAAAATTAGAGTGGATCAAGACTGATTTCGTCAACTACATATTTTGTTTCGAACAAGATCCGTTTTGGAAGCATTCCCCGTGTTCTCGCTGTTTTCTGTACGTGGAGTCCCCGTGGAGTGACTCCCTCTATTCTCGCCGTTCCCTTCGATTCCCCGAGGAGTCCTCGGGGAACGGCGAGAATACGACTTTAGCGGCCAAAAAAGAACTAACCTGTTCGTAAGCTTTGGTTCAGGTAGCGTGCCATAACTTACATGCATTTCACAAAACTTTATGCATGACTTGATAGTTGATACTCGCTTAGGACTAGTAGTGTTGGGCGATATTTGGAATTTTCGATATATCGACATATCGATATTTTCACTCTCGATATTCGACAATCGATATATCGATATCGATATTTTCAGACTATGTTTCGCTATAGTACACGTCTCGTTTCAACAAAATTGAAGAGCAAAATCCTCGCAAAAAAGCATATTGCATCAACTAAAATTTCGAATAAATAAAAAAATTAATTACGGCTCCAGTTTCGGATGTATAAATGTAACTTATGTTGGATCGCTTACAATAATTATAAATGAACAAATATCGTTTTCGATATCGATATTTACGTTTCGATATTCGATATCGATATTTGGTCCGATATATCGATATATCGTTATCGATATCGAATATCGCCCAACACTAAGGACTAGCCTAATGGGTCAGGGGGCAAGTGTTTTGAGTGACAAACATCTGGAATTAGCCGAAAAACTAACCAGTAATGAAGCCCTTGGACCAAATGATCCCTTCTGGAACAGCTTGCTTTCATCGTTCTATAAGACGCCACAGACAAGGTGGGTTTTGAGCTTTTATTTTTAGGTTTTTATTGTCAACTTTGGTCTTTTACTTTTTTGTTTGTCCTTGACCCATGGTTTTGGTGTTTTTTCTGCTCTTCCTTGCAATGCCTGTTATGCATAACATTTTCAACACTAATGATTAACATCGCAGGTGCTATCTGTTATGCTTTGTCTGTTGAAACTGGTTGAAAATGCGCATCCTTGTGTTGTCTGCTATGAAACTTTTGACAGGCCCTGGCCGATCCTGTCAGGATCCTGCTGCTGTCTGATGTTGGAGATATCTTCTGTAATGGAAGGTTTCTCTTGTTTGTCTGTCATATGTTGTATAGGCTATATTTATTCTCCTAGTAGATCTGCCAACTCAGTACGGATATGTGTCTGACACTGGGCTTTAGCTGAATTACCTATGGGTTTCTTACGCAGTTGAGGTTGCTTTGCTAATTGGCAACTGACTGAAGGTAAGCCCCAGACTGGGCCCAGAAAGATTTATTAAGGGTTAGCCTGGTGACTCCTTTTGGCCCATAGAGCCATAGAGCAAAACCTCAAACATAGGTTTTAGCAAATGTTAGTGTAAAGTTCAGACAGTAAGACAGAGTCTGGTAGTATGACACTTCGTTTCCCTGATTTCCCTATAAGGCATTTTTCCATTACACAATGACACAATTGCGGGCCACACACTTCTGAATATTATTCACAGAATCACGATTGCGTGCCCAGGAGCGACACTAGCCTTTTACCTTTGGGGGGAGACGGACATCCGGTTTTTACAGACTGACTCCAAAAATGTTCCGGAAAAATTTAGCTATACCTACCATATAGGATCTAGCTTTTAATGTGTTTCAGACCCCCACAAATTTTTATCCTAAAATGCCAATTAATGAAACAACGTTCTTCCAAATAAAGAATACTACAAAATGCGCCACAGGCAAAATTTTGTGTAAACTAACTGTAATGCATCAGTTGAGATTATTCCTTTGGTATATTAAAGTTCACATATTCAGCTTTTTGGGATCCCAAAACGTAAGTGGAGGGATACCTATGACATCGCAAAAGTTGTCTGTCTGTCCGCACAATAACTCTTGAAGGGATTGAGCTATTTTGAAATTACTTCAAATTAAGGGACAAACAAAATATTTTTTGAAAGCTATTGCGATAGTCGATTATGAGGTAAGAAGACATGCTGAGCACGATGGTGAAAACCATTTTCTTGTCGGAGAAAAGTTTCGTCTGGACTCTGGCAAAAAACGGAAAGTTTGTTAAAAGTAGAAGTTTCATTTTAAGTTGATTAAATGTTTGATTTAGGGGTAAGAAGACATGCTGAACACGATGGTGAAAACCATTTTCTTGCTGGACATGTAGTTCTTCCGGAATCCGGGAAAAAACGGAAAGTTGGTTAAAAGAAAAAGTTTCATTTGAACTTGATTAAATGTTTGATTTAGGGATAAGAAGACATGGTGAGCATGATGGTGGAAATCATTTTCTCGCCGGATAAGTAGTTCGTCCGGAATCCGGCAAAAACCGGAAAGTTTGTAAAAAGTAAAAGTATTATTTGAAGTTGATTAAATGTTTGATTTAGGGGTAAGACAACATGCTGAACACGATGGTGAAAACCAGTTCTCGCTGGACAACTAGTTCGCCTGGAACCCGGCCAAAACCGGAAAATATGTTAAAAGCAAAAGTTTTATCTGAAGTTGATTACATGATAGATTTAGGGGTAAGAAGAAACGCTGAGTCTGTATATGACAATAATTTTTACCACGACATATAATTAGTCTGGAATCCGGTTGTACCTGCATTTTTTTTTAAGACAAAGTTTTATTTAAGTTGATTAGATGTTCTTTATATGGATAAGGAGATACGCTGGATTCGTTTCTGAATTTTCTTTTTTTGCTGGACTAGTAGTTCGCTCGGAATTTGGGCGAAACCGCAAATTTGGCAGAAGGAAAGCAGGAACTTTCGGTCAGTATCGTCAAAATAGGTATGGCTTATAGAGGTATAGATAGGTAGATAGATAGATAGAATATCTGAACTCGGTTTTCTCTGATGATTAGCCTAGCGAAGACTGGATCTGGCGAAGACAAGACCCAATTGTCTGGATCAAATCTTAGATTTTTGGGATCCCATCGACACCTTTGGTCTTGTCATTTTAGCTTTTGGCAAAAGCGAAGCTTCCGACGACTGTACTAAGACCAAGCACCGCAGGCGAACTTTTTTAATCTGCCTTTTTTTGTAAAAATTTAGCTATAGTACCATAGAATTTCCGGATTTTAATATGTTTCAAACCCCAAGAATTTCTGTCCTAAAACGAAAGCTCAATGATGTACTGTTCTTCCAAAATGCACGCAGGCGAAATTTTGGGTAAAACTAACTCTAGTGCATCAGTTGAGATTGTTCCTTTAATGTAAATTCATATATTTAAATTCACATATTCGGCTTTTCATTTCAGCTTTCGCTAAAAAGCGAAGCTTCCAACAACTGTATTTGTCTGTATTTTTTCCGGAAAAATTGCACCCCACAAATCTTTGCACAATTTGATTTCTTCCGTATAAAAAGGCCTGATGTGCAGACAACAATACTGACGCCCGACAAAATTATTAAGAATTCGATTTCTTTGCATTTTGCCCGACAAGACAGTGAAGAACTTTAATTTTTATGTTGTGCGATGTACCGAGGAGAGCTGAACTTTTTGTATGCGCCTGATACAAATTTACAGAATTTTATTTTTTTTTTCTTGTAAAAAGAAAAAGAAATTTTGGGATTGGAACCTGATGTGCCGACGACAATACCGACGCCCGTGAAAACGTGCCGACGAGAATACCGAGGCACGACAAAAGCAGTCAGCACGACAGAGCCCCCCCCCCCATAGTGATGCCCCTGTGTCTGCCACACAGTCAAGCCACAAGGGTCATTTACTCTCAAGAAAACTGGGACTAAAAAAAGTGTGACTCCGATTTTGATGAAGATTTTGATGAAATTTGGATATGCTATTGGTTTTAGTCCTATAATAAGCCATGTAAAAGGATTCGAAAAAATTTGAACGGTTTCCGAGTTGCATTTCTAGTGAGCCAGAACTCCAGAAAAAGGCTTGTAAAACGTAAAAAAAGTGACTTTTCTTAGGATTTTTATTTTTCTGGAACCAAACAAGCTAGAGAGTTCTGAGCCTCGTTTTTGTTGCCTGCTGCAGGTCCACTTCTCGGCCGATTCTGGACTGATTCTTTCTACATCCGTTTTTGCACTGCAGCGCTTCCGAGGAAGACGGCAGCGCTTCTCGAGAATCACGGACTTGCTCCCCGACCAAGTCCGTGCTTCCCTGCAAGATGCTGCAGCGCTGCCGCTTCAACCAAGAAGAAAGTGAATCCAAAAACGCATATTATGCAAAAGCAAAGAAGTGCTGCAGCAGCGATGCGGCAGCGCTATTGCAACAAAAACGAGGCTCTGGTTTGTGTCTTTCTGATGCAGTTATCTTGAGCTTTTTCACAGAATTTCTTCAAACGACCAGTTGAAAAAAAATGTATCAAATGTTGAGGGTTTCATTCATTAGTTCATAATACGATTTTTGCCAAGTTTAAGGGAATATCACACATTTTCTGGAAGTACTGTGGGGCTAGTAATAACAACATTTCTAGAACTGGTAAAAGCTGTCTTTTGACGTTGATCCGAAGTCTCTAGCTCATCTGGCTCAGATTCTAGGAGCCTGTAAAATCTGCAGTTTGACAAAAAGTCGCAAAAATGTCAATCCTTGTGGTCAATTATCTCTGTGTAACCGCCGTAAATTTTTTTCGTTCTTTTTTCATTCGAAAGAGCGCATTCTTGCCTTTCGTTTGGTACCCTAGCCATCTTTCACATTTGAGTTTAGACACTTTTTTGGCAATTGAAGTTGACCTACTTTGAGACTAACAATCTCGCTACAAACGTGCAACAACTTTTATTGTAATTTTTATTTCGGCTGTTGGCGTAACTCGGTTGTTGCTGGGTTCTTATAATGGCCCACTTCGAATATTTCATCGTACTGAACTAATTGGTGGTGCTTACCGTACCGTATTAGTGACCATATGACCCACGATACGGAAGCAGTCCACTGTTACCAGGCTAAACTCATGGCGTACGTTAAAAATATTTGTCCTGCTCTTACGAAAGTGTCGTACGTTACTGAGGGTGCTGCTTCGCAGTAGGAACAACAAGTTTTTTGCAATCTTTGCTCAATCAGACTGACTTTGGATTACCCGCCGAGTCTCAATTTTTGTGCGACTTCTCATGGCAAGAGTGCGTGTGACGGTATTGGGGGTACGACAAAACGCATGGTTGCTAAAGAGATTTTGCGTCACATTGCGGATAAGTGACGTCGTATTAACACAGCCAACTCAGTATTTCATGTTGCTTCAGAAAAGATCACCGGAATCGTGTATTTTTTGTTAGGAGTGACGAACTCAGAAACTTACCATCTGCAAGAGCGGTTCCCACATACCGTTGGTTTTTCTGGAACTAGAAGTCATCACCGTTTTAAACATATCTCGCATACCCATGTTCGGGGGTTCTTGACATCTGCGAGTTCAGCGTATTCTGAAGGCATGGTTTTGCGCGAAGATTACACCTCTTCGTCTTTTCTAACAGTGAATGATGGTTCTTCGTGCCATGTTTTTTTTATTTCACTTAATAAATATTGCAAGATAGGTTTCTCATATATTCAAACAAGTCACTAAGAAGTCAGGTCGAACGCAGGAGGTGCAAGACTGCGGCACCTTGTCTATTTGCTTAATTTTACAGAGTAGCTTTGTACATTCCGCCAATAAACTCGATATATCTCCGAGCCTGTGCACCACCAATTAGTTCAGTACGATGAAAAGTTCGAAGTTTGGCATTATAAGAAGCCAGCAATCAACGAAGAACGCCGAGAGCAGTTTAATCAAGTAAAACAGCCGAAAAAAAATTACAAATTGCAAAAATGCACATTTTTAGCGAGATTTTTAGTCCCAAAGCAGGTCGACTTCAATTGCCAAAAAAAGTATCGAAACTCAAAAGGTGGAAGATCGCTATGGGGCTCCTCCAGGCTCCTAGAATCTGAACTAAATGAGCTAGAGACTTTGGATCAACGTCAAAAGACAGCTTTTGACCAGTTCTAAAAGCTAGTACTTCCAGACAATTTGTGATATCCCCTCAAATTTGGCGAAAATCGTATTTTGAACTACGGAATGAAATCATCTTGGAAAGGGTCCTCTTCAGGCTCAAAACCGCTCAAGTTGGAAGAACGAGCTTATGGAAAAACAAACTAAAGAATTTTTAGCGTTAAATATTTGACTTCGGGAATTCTTTGTGCCTGGAGTTAAAAACGTTGATGTGATTTCAATTTGGACACGGCTGCTGTTTTTGCTGCTCGATTGGGTTGTAGGATCAGGTAGAGATTTTTCTTTATTTGGGTTGACTTTGGTTTTGTTGTAGATAAGAGCTGGGGGTCTGAATTTCCTTTCGCTGATGATGCCGTTCCATGTTTCTGGTAGTGAATATTCACCTGTGACTCTGTAAGCCTAATTTTGGACATGGTTCAAGGTTATCTTTATTTAGAAAATAAATGAAAGTTAATGAATTCGCAATTCACTTCCTGGCACCAATGGTTATCACATCGAACCAGGATGCAGTCAATAGTCTTACAAATGCAGTTAATAGTCTTACAAATCAGAAAATTATGATAGACACTGCAACAGATAACTTCACTGCTTCAAGATTTATGCAGCTGTCTTTTTCGCTTCTAAGCTGAACGGCTTTTTGGGGTCGAAAACATTAGCACCTATGAATTCGTAAAGTTTGTGTGTCCGTCTGTTACCATGCTGACTCTCAAAGGGGTTAAGATATTTTGTTGGAATTTGGTTCGAGGATGCCTTCGATCAAAGTACAGGTAAAGTGAACGGGCAATCCAGTTTTATGGAAACTTGGTGGCTGAACGAGTGCATGGGCCCTAGAAAGTGCTCGGATTCGAATGAAACTTGACCAAGGTGTTCAATTTATCCGCATCCGAGAACGTGTTGCAAGGAGGTCTCGGAAATGTTGTAATACGAGTAGGGGCCGAAACAGATAGAGGGATTGGGATACAACTTGAAAGGTACAGAATCCATGGGACCTAGACATATAATTTGAGGCTAAACAGGATCTGACGTCGGTGGGGTGAAGGTGCGGAGGAGGGGTACCGGACCGTTAGGCCCACTGGAAATTTTTCAGAAATTCTCCGTTTGAGTGATACTTGATGAATGGTAGACGCATATGCCAAATAAGTGCCATTTACGTGTCCGAACCTCTTCTTCCATTATGGTAGCACTGTAGTGGGATTAGGGGCGGGTCCTGAATATTTTCTTAAACACTTAGGGACCAAGTGGGTTGAGAACGATTTAGATAAACTTGGCGATCTATTAGTTACTATTCCGACAAGGCTGGAACGGTCAGCGTAGTAACTTTTCGTGAGGATGGTACGGAAATAGTAACTAATAGTAACTATTGTTAGAAGGGTGGAGCATGCTCACAGTACAGTATTTATTTTGTTTGTTTATGACAATTTGACTTTTTAGGGAAGGTGTCCAGGGTGTAGCGTCAACCATTGGCGTATTCAACGAGAATCTTCTGGTGAATAATTTTTACACTGGAAATGTTGGAGCATTGATCTATGTGTTCCTTGAACGATCGTTGGAGCTAAAGGACTCTGTACATTTGGAAGAGTAAGTTTCTGCATTTTCTCCAGGATTTTTTTGTTTGTGGGTGGTGGTGGAGGGGCCACGAAAGACCCAGATATAGTAACATAGTTTTCTTCTTAAGGTTAAGTTTCTAGGTTAGCCTTCCCAACTTTGTGTTCTTAGGGCTTATTGACAGTTATCCTTTCATGATTAAAGATACTTCAAGGAAAATATTGAATAAAACTTGAATATACCAGTTTCGTGTCCCATCCACCAGTGCCAAATAAAAAACCAACAAGAGCTCCGAGCTCATAAGGAACTTGTTACGAGTATGTGTTGCAAGAAAGTAGATGGGAACGTCACGAATGCCCCACCCCCTTCGACGCCCCTAGAATCGGACATAGAAATAGCGTATCTAGCTTCACTCGAGTCTGAGCATACCCGGCATCGCTTCAGATAATCTAGAACAAATGACGTGTCTACCTTCCAAGTTCAGATTCACTAGTTTGATCCCCAGACGCCCATACTATTTCCGGTCCCCCTCAAACTCCCCCTACCGTGGCCGAATCTGGTTTGGACACATAAATGGATCATCTAAAGCATCTTCACTTACCGCCTATCAAGTTTCAGTCGAATTTGATTTTTTTTCGGGAAATTCCGGTACCCCCCCCCCCCTCACCGTCCGGACCCTAAAACATGTCATTAGGGCATATAATATCTCTATTTTAAAAGTTTCATTCAGGTCACTCCACTCGTTTGACCCCTATGTGAGCCAAACAGTTTCCGGAACTCCGCCCCCCCACAACTCCCCCACTGTGGGCGAATGCGACTCGGACACATAAACCTCACATCTCCGACATCTCGTCTTCTCGTCCGTCAAGCTTGACTCGAATCGAGTATATCTGCAAATTTCCAGTCCCCGTTTCTTCCTCCTACCGTGGCTGGATCCGATCCGGACGCCAAATATCAAATCTAGGCCGCATATACTCGGTACTCTTCAGCTTGCATCCCATTCTGTCCATTCGTTTGGTTTTTGGGATCCCAAAACGTTAGTGGAGGGATACCTATGACTTCATAAAAGTTGTCCGTCTGTCCGTCCGTCTGTGAGCACGATAACTCTCGTAGGGAAGTAGGTAATTTGATGAAACTTGGTGTGAGTACTCGGGTCTCTTTGATGTCCGGGGGGAGGGTCAAATTAAGGGGCGAACAAAATATTTTTTAACAGCTAATCAGATAGTCGATTTAGGGGTAAGATAACAGGCTGAACACGAATATTAAAATAATTTTCTCGTTGTATAAGTAGTTCGCTCGGAATCCGGCCAGAACCGTAAAATTTGTTAAAAGTAAATGTTATATCTGAAGTTGATTAGATGTTCGATTTAGGGGTAAGAAGACATTCTGAATCCGTATATGACAATCACTTTCAACCCGGACATTTAGTTCGCCCGGAATCCGGTGGAAACAGGAAAGTTTGTTAGAAGTAAAAGTTGTATCTGAAGTTGAATAGAGGTTCGATACAGTGGTATGGAGTCATGCTGAGTCGGTATATGAAAATTATTTTCTCATCGGACATGTATTTTGCCCCGAATCCAGCCAAAACCCGAAATTCTTTTGAAAGTTAAAGTTTTATCTGAAAGGATTAGAGGTTCGATATATGGGTAAGAAGATGCGCTGAATTTATTTTTGGGCTTTAGTTTTTTTTTGCCGGATAAGTATTTCGCCCGGAATCCGGCTGAAACTGAAAATATGGCTTAAAGGACACCTGAACAATGAAACCATAATTGAACGCACCATGGAGAATGCATTTACAGACATGGACACGGAGAGCATTCTTCTCCTGAGCGTGACGTTTTTAAAATAGGGATGATTGTTTCCGGAGGTTTGCACATGCAGACTCCAAGACAAAAAGCGCAATTCATTCAAATCTTGTACAGCGCTGGCCGGATCGTATTGGAATTTCTTCTAGATATACGTTTGGGCTTATCTGGTTAAAAAATATTCCAGAAGAAGGGTTGATTGGAGACATTTGTTAATTTCTAAAATTGCTCGGTACTGAAATAAGGACAGATGAAAAATGGAGCAAAAATCATAGCTTGGAAACGGTATTCCGTATTTGGATTGGGTTTTCTGCAGGCAATGTTAACGGGTTTTCTGCAGGGAATGTTAACGGGCGTCATACAGATAGAGATGATAGTTGGTACTCTTCATTCAGGTGTCCTTTAAGTAAGGCATGGAAGTTTTGATCAATTTCGTCAAAGTAGATACGGGTAACTACACATGCTGAATCATATCTGGAATTGGTTATCTCAGATGGTTAGCTGGCCTTATTCTGTTTCTAAATTTTAATTGTAAAAATGTTCAAGGAGTCTGACGAAGACCGGATGTCTACATGACGAAATTTTCTGGATCACATATTAAATTTTTGGGATCCTATCGAAACCTTTGGCCTTGTTGTGCATGTCACACATTTTCCGGCCCCCCTCCAACTCCCCCAACCATGGCCGCACTGGCCGCATATGGTTCGGACGCATGTTTTGCATATCTAGGTCATAAGTTCTCATCACCCATAAAGTTTCACTCGAATTGGACCATCCGTTCCCAACCTATGGAAGTGAGCAATTTCCGGACTCCCCTTCCCTTGACTACCGCAAAAATGGTCGGTTCCAGGAGCGTAAGTCTTCCTAGGGCATTGTGTCAGGTCCTTAAATCTACTTGGTCCGGTCACTAATATGCCTGCCAAGTTCATCGTCCTTAGCACATCTGTAAGTATCCTAACTCGCGATCACCGAAATTCAAGGAAAGCCCTGTTTTCCCCCAAAGAGCCCTGGAATGACCTGGTTCTGTCAAGAACGTATCTAGGGCTTATGCGTGTTCTTCCCACCAAATTCCATCCCGATCCCTCAACGCTAAGCGTTTCACGAAAATTCGGGAGCCCCACTCGACCCACCCCCCCTACAAGCACCGTATCCGGCCGGTTTCACTTCAAGTTTTATTCAAATCCGATAGCGCATTCAGAAGCCAGAGTGCCACAAGATTCTGGATTCCCCATCCCTCCACTCCCCACGATGGTCGGATCGTGGAAACGACTATTCTCAAGTCATTTGTTCGAGTCCCTGATATGTCTGCCGAGTTTCATCGTCCTATTACATCAGGAAGTACCGAACTTGCGTGATCACTAAAATTCCGGGTCACTGATATGCCTGTCAAGTTCTATCGTCCTAGCTTATGTGGAAGTGCCAAACTAGCAAAACCCGGACCGACGGACGGACAGCACTTGCCATACAAATCAGTATATAGTACCTTCTTGCCGACCCTGTGCCCCCCCCCCCCCCCCCGGCAAGAATTAAGAAGTTTGAACGCTCTTTGATTTGAAACAAATCGAACGGTTTGTACGAGTCATTTAGTGTTCGTCTTTTCCCGATCCGACCATTTGCGGGGGAATGGAGGGGGGGGGGGAATCTGGAAAATTGAAGGCAGTTTGTCCCACTTTTTCGAGTTAGGGTACTTCCAGATGTGGTAGGACTATGTAACTTGGCAGGTATATCAGGGACCCGACAAAACTTTGAAATAATCAGTTTCTCAATCCGACCATCTGGGTGGAGGGCGGGAGAATCTGGAAAATCGAGAAGAGTGTAACTTTCGAACGGGTGATTGGATTGGAATGAAACTTAACAATTAAATAGATTTAGTTTGAAGTCTGTGGACCGGATTTGGCAGCTAAGGGGCAGATAGACCGGAAATCTCGAGAAACGGTTAGAATGGAGGAATCGGAGGGAAACCTGCTAGAAAGAATATCTGCTCTAGATAAATCGTTTACACAGTTGGACTGGATCCGGACACTGGGGGGGGGGGGATTTCTGTGATGGCAGTTTCGGGATTTTCACGACGAAACTTGGCAGGCATAGCTGGGACCCGGTCAGACTGACTTGGAAATAAAAATTTCTCGGTCTGGTAATCGTGGTGATCTTTTTCATGTCCGGACCGGATCCGACAACTATAGGGGGGGGGGGGATATGTTACCGGCATAGACTGTGAGAGATCGGGATGGAATTTTGTGGGAATAACGAACATATGCTCTGGTTTAATCATTTACAGAACCGGATGGTTCCGGGAACTGTGGGGGGAGTTCAGGGGGGGGGGGGGGTACGGAATTCCGGTGATCGCGAATTAAGTTACTCCCACATGTGCTAGAACGATGAAACTTGTCTGGAAAATTAATTCAACAAGATTGGCTTAGAAATCGTCATTTTCAAATCTGAATATTCCTTAAAGTAGGTACCAATCTTGACCACAAAGTAAGAAAAATACTTGCAAGCAAAATATACATTTTAATGATCCCCATGAGCCCATTATCATTTTTGCCTTAAGGGTTTTGCTTACAAATGAAGTTCTAGCTCCCTTAAAGTGCGCATCCTAACCGAAAAGTGAAAAAAAAAAACACTTTGACCAAAAGGTATTTACTAATGATCCCCAAGGGCCTCAAGAATTTTGCTTACAGATGAATTTCTAGCGCCTTTAAAGTGCGCATCATTACGGCAAAGTCTAAAAATAAAATACTTTTTACCAAACGATATATTCTCATGATTTCAAAGTTCAGGATCATTCTTATCTCAAGGGTTTTGCTCACAAATGATCAGAACAAACCCATGAAAAGGCAAATTCGATGTTTCATCTTCTTAACCACCCTTGTAAGTACCACATCAGCTACTAGCTCTTGTTTCTCTGTTTTGAGAGTTAAATATTGCATTGTGTTGTCTCTCTGTTCTTTTGTCTACGCCATCTAGATCCTCCCGGGCCAGTCTTGATGGGCATACATTTTTCTTGTCAAAAGGTATGGCAGCAAAGGAGTGTCACACAATGGGAGTTCTTTGAAGATCTTTCTGGGGGTTCCTTGGAAGATGGTTATCGCTTGAGGACTCGGCACGCCTAGGACTGTGAATCTCTTTATTTTGTTTCGAGAGTTTGTTCCTGCTTATGAAACCTAAGTAGCCTTCCAGCGACCTGTTATTAGTTACGATCGTTACTATTCTTGTTATTATTGCCGTCCCAGAGCCCGCCCTAATCAGTAATTTGGCTCCTCCCACTTATTATTTTCGTTCCACGACTGTTACGATCGTTACAATTTACTTATGATGGTCGCGAGCATCATAAGTGATAATAACCATCGGTCCTGCAGGAACTCCCGTAAGATTGATGAGGAATGGTCGCGTCGTTATTATTTTCGTTCCAGAGAGCGTGATAACTACCACAATACAGCGCTCGTCCCTCCTCTTATCATCGCAACTTCATTTCACTGGAAAGCTACCCTAGATATGTTAACATGTAATTTTCTGTGGCAGGTTGCTTGTACTTCAAGAAGAGTTAGTGAAAACTTTTTGGAAAGAGTTCCATATTCTGTTTTAGAGTCCAACTGTAATAGTATTCTTGTTCCTTCGTTTGCTTTTCTCATGTGGTGTATGTCTTTCACCAGTGAAAGGTAGCCTATTCTTGTTTTATTTTTTTTCAGTCGGCTCTTTACTTGGCAGTCGTACAATGCCTTGTTCATCTTGCGATGCATTCTGTCAGACTGGGTTGACCGCTTGGATGAAGCACAGCTTCAGGCAGAATTCCACAGCCTTCCAAATTTGGGTAAGTTATTGATCATAAATGTTTCATCCCAAAGACTGTTCTATAGGGATCGCTTGGTGTGCTACCTTTCCTATAAATACTCCTTCAGCCCAAGCTGACTTCGAAACATGTATTCAAATAATGCCTGCAGCGGATACGTCACTTACGATGATTTAGCAGCGATATTTTGGCCCTTCTTGGCAAGGGTCTTCGTCAAGCTGTTAATCTTCCGGCTGAACGTTGGGGAAGGAACAAACCTGTAATAAATAACTGAAGCTTCTACCGACTATAAATATGTTATTCGGGGAAATTACTTTTAAATACCACGTTGGTAAAAAATTAGTCCTTGGATTTAATTTTTGATATGGCCGCTGTTTTTGCTGTGCGATCGGGGCGATGATGAGAAAAGTTTTTTTTCTGCATTTTGATCAACTTTGGTAGCCGTATCCGTTTATGCATTGATTGAATATATACCTCTCCTATTTTGTCCATCTCTCTTGCGAATCTGACAGGATCCGCCATTTTCACCCGTTGGATATTCACTGTCTTATAGAGACAATTCAATATATACCATAGTTGATACCATGGTAACTGGATCTGCAATATGACATTTTTGCAGTAACCGTGGTTTATGATATACGGTTGCTCTGCAAAAACGACAGTTGCTGGAATTGCGCTTCTCGAAGTCGTCCCAAAAGAACAAGACCAAAGGTGTCGATGGGATCCCAAAAATCTAAGATTTGATCCAGACAATTGGGTCTTGTCGTCGCCAGGCTAACCATCAGAGAAAAGCGAGCTCAGATATTTTATCTACCTATCTATCTACACCTCTATAAGCCATATCTATTTTGACGATACTGACCGAAACTTCCTGCTTTATACTACTGCCAAATTCGCGGTGTCGCCCGAATTCCAAGCGAACTACTAGTCCAGCAAAAAAAGAAAATTCAGAAACGAAACCGGCGTATCTCCTTATCCCTATAAAGAACATCTAATCAACTTTAAATAAAATTTTGACTTCAAAAAAAAAATGCGGGTACAACCGGATTCCTGACTAATTATATGTCCGGGTAAAAAATAATCATCATATACAGACTCAGCTTCTCTTCTTACCCCTAAATCTATCATCTAATCAACTACAGATAAAGCTTTTGCTTTTAACATATTTTCCGGTTTTGACCGGGTTACAGGCGAACTAGTTGTCCAGCGAGAAAATGGTTTTCACCATCGGGTTCAGCATGTCTTATTACCCCTAAACAAACATTTAATCAACTTCAACTGAAACTTGTTACTTCGAACCAACTTTCCGGTTTTGGCCGGATTCCGGACAAACTGCTTGTCCGGCGACAAAATGATTTTCACCATCATGCTCAGCATGTCTTCTTACCTCTAAATCAAACATTTAATCAACTTCAAATCAAACTTTTACTTTCAACCAACTTTCCGGTTTTTGCCGGATTCCGGACGAACTACTCGTCCAGCGAGAAAATGGTTTTCGCCATCTTGCTAAGCATGTCTTCTTACACCTAAATCAAACATTTAATCAACTTCAAATGAAACTTTTACTTTTAACAAACTTTCCGGTTTTTGCCGGATTCCGGACGAACTACTTGTGCGGCGAGAAAATGATTTCCACCATCGTGCTCTGCATGTCTTATTACCCGATAATCGACTATCACATTAACTGTTTACAAATATTTTGTTTGTCCCTTAATTTCAACCCCCTCCCCCACCCCCGAATATAGGGCTACAGAGCTCATCTACGAACTCGACCTTACCCTTGACCCAAACAATCCTCATACTAAATTTCATCAAAAAATCTCATTCCCTTCGGGAGTTATCGTGCTTACAGACGGACGGACGGACAACTTTTGCGATGTCATAGGTATCCCTCCACTTACGTTTTGGGATCCCAAAAACTTATATGCAGTCACATCACGAAGTGCCAAACTTCTCTGCCAAAATATCAGATACCACGATCACTGGCCAGATACCACGATAACTGCAAAAACGACTTTAGACCGTGGTATCTGCAAAAAGGCAACTCATATTTTCTGATGCTTCATTTCTTTTCTAGATAATAGCAAAATCCTTTATCCACCTGACATTTTGGAGGCCTTTGTGAACAGGCTTGTTGAGCTGTTGGTTGACCTGCCCATATGGTAAGTAAATATTTCTGACAGGTTGCGTATGCACTCCACTCTGTTGGAAAAAAAAGCTACTTGAAGAGAAATTTGATAAGATTCACCTAGTGTAGTTTCAGGTTTAAGGCGCTTGGATTTGGCGAGACATAAGCAAAGATGGGCGAATCCAATCGTGAAAGGATTCGAATCGTCTGGGCTAGGTACGAATCCGATTCCGAATTCACCATTTCATGCTGAGGATTCGAATCCGGATTCAAATTCGACCTTAACCAAAACCAGATAATGTACATAGGTTACAGTTTGAAAATCTAAGGTGACAAAAACACTGCCCTAAGGGAAATGAGACGGTTAATTGGATGATGTGAACCATATTTCTAGATTTTCATATGTGAGTGTTATGGTAGGCCTATGGGTTTCCCCCCAGGGTTGGTCACCAAGAACCAGGGTGTACGAGTTACTTCAGGATACTTTGGGTTACTCAGGGTTACTTTGGGTTACTTTTGGTTACTTTGGGTTACATTGCATTGGGTTACTTTGGGTTACTTTGAGATACTTTTGTGTTACTTTCCAGGGTGTACGAAGTTACTTTTGGTGACCAACCCTGGGTTTCCCCTCTGCAAGCAGGAATGGATTTGGGGCTCGTAAAGCGCAATACCTTGAGCGCAGTGTGTACAAATTGGGAAAAGATTAGAAATTGACGCGGATTCGTAAGATTCAAGGTTTTGAATCCGAGTCCGAATCCAGCCTGACAAGTAGAAGATTCGAATCCGGCAAAAATGACGAATCCTGCATTCGGATCGGAATCCGAATTTAGATTCGTCCATGTCTGGACATAAGGTATTTTTACGTTATTTTTTTCAATCAATCAATCAATCAAGTTTAATCCGAATAGCTAAAAGCTAGAAAAGGAATACAAATTTACAAAATACACAGACAGAAAGAGTATGTTTATCTCCAAGGAGTATGTTGCTCGGTTGTTTCTCACTTAAAATAAAATATGAAAATAAACTCGGGGTGATTTTCGATTTTGTTGCTCGTATCCGGCAGGAAACACAATTTCAGCGGCAAGTTAAAAAATGTTAAAGTTCAAATTAAACAATTGTCTAATTTATCATGCATATAGACATAAAACTAAGGATCCTTGTAGTACAAAATAGTAGAGCGTAAGCCTTATGTTCTGTCTATCAAGGATGCATCTTGAATTTTATTTTTTTCCAGGCACTTGAAATTCCAGGCACCTCGGCATTTCTGTGAGTTTTAACCTGTGGGTCGAGTGTGTGACATCTTTTTATGGCACTTGCAGCTTCGCCGAAGTGCCATATACTGATCACTTTTACTTTATATTTGGAAAGACCTCGTGTCTCAGATGTCCCATTACAAGTCCGGACCGGATCCGATCAATGTGGGGGGAGTCGGGGGGGGGGAATACCGGGGATCGCCTTTTAAGGTGCTTCCCGATATGCTAGAACGTGAAAATTGGCTTGAACATTATAGACTTGGTAAGATTGGCTTAGAAATATTCTGTTCCTCGATCCGGGGGATCGTGGGGGGATTTGAGGGATGGGGAATCGGGAATCTTGCGGCATGTATAACTTTCGAACGTGTGATCGGATCTTGATGAAACTTTATATTTGGAAAGACCTCGTGTCTCACATGTCCCATTACAAGTCCGGACTGGATCCGATCAATGTGGGGGGAGTCGGGGGGGGGGGGAAGCTTGTGACACACTTACAGTGTTGCGATGGGGATGAAATTTGGTTGGAAGAACAAGCACAAACCCTAAAAACGGTACCGGATTCCGGCACTTGGGGGGAAGTTGTAGGGGGGGGGGGGTCCGGAATACCGGTGATCGCCTTTTAAGGTACTTCCCGAACATTGACTTAAACCTGAACATTGGCTTAAACATTATAGACTTGGCAAGATTGGCTTAGAAATTTTCTGTTCTTGGGGGGATTTGAGGGATGGGGAATCCGGAGTCTTGAGGAATGTGTAACTTTCGAACGGGTGATCGAATCTTAATGAAACTTGATATTTGGAAAGACCTCGTGTCTCAAGTGTCCCGAATCAAGTCCGGACCGGATCCGATGAGTATGGGGGGGGGGGGTGCAGGAGAGAACCGGAAATCTTGTGACACGCTTAGAGTGTAGCGGTCGGGATGAAACCTGGTGGGAAGAACAAGCACAGGCCGCCGATACGTCAGTGACAGAACCGGACCGAATCCGGCCGGGGGAGTTGTAGGGGGGGGGGGGGGGTCGGTTATCGCGAGTTAAGGTACTTCCAGATGTGCTAGGACGATTAGATTAGAAACTTGATTAGAAACTCTTAACATTAGAAACTTGACAAGGTTGACTTAGAAATTGTCACTTCCCAGATCGACCATCCCTGAAAGTACTCATCTTAACCTCAAAGGACAAAAATACTTTTAAGCAAAATTAAATTTGCCTATCATCACAGCCAAGTGCAAAAATTAAATACTTTTTTTTTTTTTTTACCAACCTATACATTCTCTTAATTTCCAAGGGCACATGATCGTTCTTATCTCAAGGGTCTTGCGTGCAAATGGTCAGAACAAACCCACGAATTGGCAAATTCCTACTTTCATCCTCTGACCCAGCTTTGCATATGCCATATGAGCTTCTAGCTCTTGTTTTTACAACCTTGACAGCGCGAACCTTAGCTGATGTACGTGTTACATATCCTTGCAAATGCCATAGGAGCTTACAGCTCTTGTTTAAATGCTGTGTATTTTCTCATGATTCCACACGCCTGGTTGACCCTTGGCTTAACCACGATCCGACAGTTTACTTCTCTTCTCTACTCTAGTGACCTTACTCATCACCTGTACATCGAAGCTATCAATATTCTACTTGTTCTTTGCTCACATCAGATGTTCACTGGATGCTTGAATTACCAGAAGTCAACAGTCTACAGGTTGGTACAGTTTTTTGAGTTCCAAACAAAACTGAAGGCTTTCCATGGCTTCGTAAACGTGTCCACCTGATCGTCCTAACGTCTATCTGGATCCGTAAGAACGGTAACTCCCCAACAGTTCCTGATAGTTTTTTCTGAAACTAGGTATAATGAATTTGAATGAATTTATTTCCAAAAAGCCCGTGGGGCCATGGCAGGAAAATTACATAAAATAGCACTCACAAACACAATGTTTACACCAAAAGGAGGGAACCCTTACTCGAAAAAAACGCTCCCGATGCTCCATAGACTGCTTGAGGAACCTCCCAAGCCGACGAAGGTCCCCAAAAATTTTCTTCCCCATGACTTTAACCAAATCCTCCTCCTCCAACCTAGTATATCCAAAAATCTCTTTACGCAGATCATTTAACTCAACGCAGCTACCCACCAGATGCAAAATATCCTCCCCTAGTGAACCGCACGTAGGGCAGAAGTAAGGACCAGAACATAGCTTAACTTTACCTATAAACTTTCTTCTTTCCCCCAATGGTAGAGAATCCGCCCGCAGACTCACCATCCATTTAAGTTCCTCTGGTCTAAGCCCCGCTTTATACAGATGCTTCCAGTCGAAAGTAAAGTCAAGTCAACAGACCGGTTTTCACCTCAACAATTAAAGATGGACGATACAGAGGGTTGTCCGATCAAGTTGGTTAGACGGCTGATAAAAGGGTAAAAAGATAATTTGGCTTCGAAAGATCAGTTTAGCTGGTAGTCCGGCAAATTGGAAAACTAAGATGAATTTGAAAAGACAAAATATATAGTCAATAAGGGTAAAAGAACGCACTGGAGAAGCCATGCTTTCAATTCAGTATCGGATAGAACAGTCGGTGCACAAACTCCCTAAGTTTGTATTATGGACTAGACAGAGTCAGGTTTCTGTCTATTCAAAGTTCAGTGTGGAGAGTACCACCTATTTGTTGTCGTAGCTGCTTTTCTAGAAATCGGAAACCAAGGAAATTTATAAGACGAGAAAGATTACAGAGAAATCATGCTCTTGGGAGGTCCTTTGTGATGAATAACTATTAACACAACTTGATGTGCACGTGATAGCTCAGTGCAAAATATTGGAACTCGTTTGTTTCAGAATACTGTTCTCCGAGCGATGTCGAATCCATGCAGGTTTGCTTGTGAAGCGATTGCTTTCAAACTTCGTGCAGAGATTACCAACGCCATCAACATGGTTCGGACAGGCGGAAGGAGGCAGCCTCGTATTAGGAATAGCTTGTAAGTAATCATTATTTGGTATCATTATTTTGGCTGTCGGGTAGGCCGCGGGGTTGCAAACTGTTTAAGATTTGGTTTCTTGCGACGTGAGTGACCTAGCAAACCCATCTTTTTGCTATCCCAAAACGTACGTGGAGGGATACCTATAACATCGCAAAAGTTATCCGTCCGTCTGTAGAGCACGATAACTCTCGAAGGGAATAAGATATTTTGATGGAACTTGGTGTGAGGATTGTTTGGGTCAAGGGTTTGGGTCAAGGGTCAAGGCATTTGGGTGTGGGGGAGGGGGTTCAAATTAAGGGACAAGCAAAATATTTTTAAATAGCTAATGTGATAGTCAATTATGGGGTAAGAAGACATGCTGAACCGGACAAGTAGTTCGTCGGGACTCTGGCAAAACCCGGAAAGTAAAGTCAAAGTTTTATTTAAAGTTGATTAGATGTTCTTTATAGCGATAAGGAGATACGCTGGATTCGTTTCTGGTTTTTTTTTTTTTTTGCTGGACTAGTAGTTCGCTTGAAATTCGGTCGAAACAGCAAATTTGGCAGAAGTAAAGCAGGAAGTTTCGGTCAGTACCGTCAAAATAGATATGGCTTATAGAGGTATATCTGAACTTGGCTGTCTCTGATGATTAGCCTGGCGAAGACTGGATCTGGCGAAGACAAGACCCAATTGTCTGGATCAAATATTAGATTTTTGGGATCCTATCGACCCCTTTGGTCTTAACTATCCTTTCTTGTTATTTCTCTATATCCTACTTTGGTTCCATTCATTTAGTGTTCTCGTACTCGTTATCTTCCCAGCTCTGCCATTTTAATGGTCTAGCGTTGTAAGTAAGTATATTTACGCTAAAGCTGACGTCTATGGTAGGCCTACATGAGAAAATACAAAAAAAAAAAAAACATTTTGCTTGCCTCAAAAAGAAACAGAAATCCGGAATAAACCTATAAAAAGTGCTATTGTACGTCATTTCAAAAAAGATAACCGTCCAAATATGTGGTCCCAATGGTCTAATGAGGTCCCGTCAATTCACCCACATGTCAGTTCACATAAACGTCAGTTCGCCTGCAAAATCTTTTACTACCACCAAATTTGTGTGAAAAGTATTCGCTAAGCAACGGGGAAAATTGACAAGAAGTTAGAATAGCCGAAGCGAATTAATCCTGCTGGCGGCGTCTATTCGCCCGCGTGAATCCGAATCTGAATTCTATAGGCACAAGACTTAACTCTCGAAACGAAAAATAAAACGGATTTGCATTTTCAAATGTAGCCTACATGTAATTTTTAAATGGCTTGACAAGCCCTTAAGATGACCTTTAGCGTTCTTAGACTTGGGACTTATCTAATAGAAAGAATGAGAATTAATTGACCATCAGTCTGCCTCTTAAGTCACGTGTCATCACTGGAAAGACTAGACTCAGGCATTGCAACCGTGAATCATAAAATTGGCGAAGGAGATATTCGTAACTAAAAGTTGTTTTCGAGCGAAGTTCATTGACAGTTTTATTGCAGCTAGTTTGTGGAATGCTTTTTCGCTGAGGAGGGGCGATGCGAATGTCGTGCAGGAATCCCCATTGGCTGAACTGTCGTTGCTACTGTTGCTGGTCTTGACCAATCAGGCTGCGCCTGAGAACCCGTACAGGATCGCTCTTACTACTTTCTCTCATTCGAAAGGTAAGAACTTTAATTGAAAGCAGAAGAGAAACACCCAATTATTCCATTAGTGAAGTTTATGAGTTTTCTTCTTCTTGTGTTTCCCCTTCTTTTCTCGCTTGTATGTTGTGACGATTCAGTCGAGCAAACACGTCTAGCGAGCCAGTTACACCAAGAACAAATAATCTGCCAGAAGCTCCGTCTCCCTATCTCTGTAATACGACCATGCGAGTTGAATATATTCTGATACCCTACCCGATGCAAACGAGCGAAGGAGGAGCTACGCAGAACATCATAATGTGTTACCTCTGCAAACAGCTACATCGCAGTAGAACCCCGCAGAAGAATACGAACGCCGTCTGAGTCGCCCTTCACAGCTTATTGGTTGTCTACCATTGTGGCGTCACGTCTGACTCGCTGCAGACTGGGTTTTCCACCCCTGTTTTTTTCATCTGGTAGGCGCATCGGTGAAGAAGGAAGTATACAGCTATCTACTCAAACTTCAGATCAAGTACCTCTAGCTCTGCTCAGTTTTACCGGGGTATCCATAATCGCTGCATGGACCAATGACGGAGGTTCTGTCGGATTAGTTGTTCTTGGTTACTCGCAATGGTTTGTCGACCAAGTTAGTCAAGATTAGGCCTACCGCAAAACAGAAAGCATAGGCACCAAGAGTCCAATGAACTTGACATGTGACCTCCTGCATGGGGAAAGTCAGTCGAATTGTGGCACAGTGATATTTGCAAGATTGTTATTTTCGATACCTTGTGTAAAGCACTTTTGTTCTTTTTGGTTCTCTCTTTAAAGTTTAACTGAAAAGCCAACTTATTTTTGTATCAGTTGATTGAATACACTGGGTCATTTGGTCAGCCAAGGTATTTTTTTTATTATTTCCCACTATCTGCTCTAGTAGTGACGTTCGGAATATCTATGGGCGTCCCCACAACCGAAATTCTACTATGGCGCGAAAAATTTGAATCTCAACACAAACGCGGCTTTTCAGTGAGCAGTGGTGAGCTTGGTAAAAACTGCTTATTGCCTGATCGCAAATTTTTCGTAAATATTTTTCCTCAAGCATACAACAGAGGTACAGGCGTCAAGAGTTACCACAAATCCGACAGGGAAAGTCCACGATTCGAAAATCGATTCTTCCTGAATAGCAGAGCAACGAAGTAACGAATCGGGCTTCGAGCCTATATTTAAGTGAATATCGATGCGTACTCCTGTCTCAGCCCTTATTGGTTAGACTTTAAAGTACTTATGCAAACCTGGACTTCTCAATTGTAGACATTGGCGGAGAAGTTCAAAATTCAAGATGCAAGTGTTACCCTTTTCCTCGTCGCTTTAAAAATTATGGACAACTTGGCCCAACCAACCATGACATTATTCTTTGCTTCCTGGCAGAAAATTGAAAATTTATTGTCTTTTATGTGTTTTATTTATTTTCTTTCACTTCCTCCACTTTTTAAAAATGGCATGCTACAAAGAAAAGATACTTACCTACATACTTCAATCCAAAATCAAACTTCAGCGATTCATATATACCCACTTTCTGATTCGCTAAACGGGGGAAACGTGACAAGATTTCAGGCATTAGACTCCATCCTTAATAGCAACTACCCTCGAACAGGTAGATAAATTGATACTTTATTACGAAACGAACTCTCACAACATTTGACTGTCAAACTTATTGTTTTTGTTAAAGCACAATGGAGACTTCTAATGCTTTACTTTGTATTACATGCTTCACAAATAAACATTTCCGACTTCCTTTAGAAGGCGCTACGAAAATCGGCCGTTTTCTTGTTATCCTTGTCTTTACCTCTCTGGCATTTCGGCGATCCAGATCTTAGGAGCTGGGAACTCCCAGCAATGCTTGATAGAAAAGAATATATTTGAGACATCACCAAAGTCAAGCCGCAGATGCAGTTTACCTGATTGTTCCAGTGTTTCATCAGAAGTTCCATGGCTTAAAGTGCCTATTCAAAGTTTTTCTTTGTGGAATAGTGTTGTGAAGCTTAATTAGCTTGCTTTATAAAATGTACCAGAATATGCAATATGCTTATAAAAAATAACATAGGTACACAAATCTTTCAAAAACAAATATTCTTTTTCAAATCTGAATTATACAAGCTGATTTATGCATAAAATAAAGACCTACTAAGTATTATAAGAAATATCACTTTTATCTTTGTCCAAGCTAGTAAATTGAGCATTTACTGGCCTAAATACGCTTTGAAATATCACAGAGAGGAAAATGTTGAAAAAGCTGCTGATCTAGGGGGTAAGCATTGTTCCTAGGTTGTTACAGAGTGGGATTGGGGTAGTTCGATGTGCCCATTGAACTTTAAGTACATTGTAATAACATGGGGCATTGACATTTACATTTAAATAACTAGACAACGGTCAAGAAATGACCCATCAAACAGGTTGCCAACATGCCATTGCTGATTATTCACTAATGATTCGTTCGCTTCATGGAAGGAATGTGAATCCCAGCGTCGCAGAACAGCACAAACGAGAGGCAGAGGGGCTAGATACTCCGCAAGATAGATATATGGTATTAATAAATAGATACTCCATCTAGTTGCTGCAACACTTCACGTTGCCTAGGCAACGTAAATCTAGTTTATCTTCCTTCTGCCTTCGCTGAACGAATTCGAAACTATGAACACGTCGAGCCTGCATTATTTGTTTAACATTCGCATACCCTTCGGGTACGATCTTACTTTTACACCATTTTCCGCCCATTTCCAAATTTGGTTATTTAACCTGTTTATTGCTTCCCATTCGTTAAAGGACCCGTCGCACTATCTACTTTTCATCTTTCAGTATTTTAATATATGTGAATATTTAAGAGTAGGCTGTGCTTTCAAAAAATAATCCACGGTCTTGTGCTACGTTAAGCCTTTTCCGAGACCCGTTGACTTATAGAGAAAACAGGGAAACAATTTACAGAACCGGCTTTTCTGATAAAAAAAAACTTCTCGCAGACAACCGTCGACAGCGTGATAAACGTCGAAGGCAAAACAGCAAAACGCGGCAAGTGAGAAATGAGTGTGGTTTTGTTAGAGGGTTGGAATGTACAGTACGAAATTAGGGTCTCCGGGTTGAGAAATATATGGAGCGACTATGGAAGTAGGTTGCATTAGTATTGTAGGTAAGACAGGTCCTTTAACGAATTCGGTAATCTCCGCGCCTTTGTTTAATCCTGACCTATTTCACTGCCTCGGTCCGTCCGTTTGCAGATTCTGTGATTTAACGTGCTTATTTGGTTCCCAGTCGTCATCGAACTGGGTAATTCACCGGACTTTTCGTTAGTCCGTATATGTTCGATTGCCCAGTCAGTCCATTTAATATTTCGGTGATTAATCAGATTCATTTGTTGAGAGAGAGAGAGAGAGACTTTAATTTAAAAAAACGGCTTTCACAGCGCGTGGCGCCGAATTGGCGTTTCACGTCAGGTTATTTGCACACTTATCAGATACAAACCGATCGTCAACGAGAAACTGAGTCAACACAAGAAAATAATACACAAGGTTTACAAACGCAGGAATGAAACTCTTCCTGTATCTTTCGTGGATTGGTGGGAGAGGTTGAAGGATGGGGACTTTCTGGGAGTTGGGTTCTTTACCGTATTCGCTAATTCACCGGACTATTGTTTAGTTCGTATCTATTACCGGACTTCGGTTGTTGTAGGCCGTCTTTAACTGGTTCCGAACAGGCCTATTGATGGGTAGTAACTAAACACACATTTGTTTCAGATCAGGCCGAAGTATCCCCCGTTCACACATCTGCCTCCTTCAAGCTAGACTACGTGCCTCTGTACTCTGCGATCTGTGATCACTTGGAAGATGAACGAGTATCACTTCTCCTGTACATGTTCCTGAACGAACACTCTCAATTCAGGGAGTTCATCCTCTCCCAAGAAAGAATAGAGGATTTGGTTGTGCCAATTCTGAAAGTGTTGTATGGAACGCCATCTTGCGGCTCGCACCATGTATATATGTCGTTGATCAACTTGCTCATATTGAGCGAGAATGATGACTTCAATGTGGCTGTTCATAGTAGGGTGAGTCGTACTAATTACTTTAAAGCGCAAATGAGTAGCTGTTGTTTCTGTTCCAGTATTCGAACATGCGTGACGTCTTTTAAACTCATTCCATCGATTACATTTATTCAGTATAAACTGCGAGCTGATTTTACGTCGCAGATACAACAAATGATCGAACGTTCAGCATAACTGCTGAGTCACTTGGGTTCCAATTTACATCAACAAAACATAGATACAGTATAATAACAAAAAGGCCAAGCATAGCTCCTTAATCTCATTCTGGAAGATCAAATAACAACCAAGTTTTGTTTAAAAAAACAATAAATAAATAAAAGAAAGTAAGAGTTAAACAGCTTTACTATCTGATGCTACGATTGCTTTGCAGAAGTCATCGAGTCATTTAAAATAAATACCAATGGCCACTCAGATACTAACTGCCAGACTTCTTTCCCGCCTTTTGACAAAACCGAGGCCCCTGTGTTGGTGATGATGGAAGTGAGACGAATTTTTCAGATACCACGATCAGTTTTGACCGTGGTATTTGAATATCAGTTACTACAGTAACTGGCCAGATACCACGTAACGGCCAAAGCGCCTTTTGACCGTGGTATAAGATAAGCTCATGGAAGCTGGAAGCTCATATTGCACTTGCAAGGCTGTTTCAGAGGATGAAATATAAACTTTGCCTTTTCGTGGGTTTGTTCTGATCATCTGTCCTCAGAACCTTGAGATAAGAATGATCATGGACTTGGAAATTACGAGAATGTATCGTATGGTAAAAAGTATTTTATGTTCGAACTTGGCTGTAATGATGCGCACTTTAAAGGCGCTAGAAATTCATCTCTAAGCAAAGCAATTGAGCCAAAAATGATAATGGGCTCATTGGGGATCATGAAAATGTGTATAGTGCTTAAAAGTATTTTTCTTACTTTGAATGAACGAATTCATTGCATGAAAAAACCCATGGGGTCGTGGCAACAAAACAAAATGAAAACACAGCTAACTACAACAAGACCAAAGGTGTCGATGGGATCCCAAAAATCTAATATTTGATTCAGACAATCGAGTCTTGTCTTCGCCAGATCCAGTCTTGGACAGGCTAATCATCAGAGAAAACCAAGTTCAGATATACCTCTATAAGCCATATCTATTTTGACGATACTGACCGAGACTTCCTGCCGATTTCATAGCGAACTACTAGTCCAGCAAAAAAAAATACAGAAACAAAGCAAGCGTATCTCCTTATCCCTATAAAGAACATCTAATCAACTTTGAATAAAAGTTTGACTTCGAAAAATCCGGTTACAACCGGATTCCGGAATAATTTTATGTCCGGGTAAAAAACCATTGTCATAAACCGACACAGCCTCTCTTCTTACCCCTTAATCTGTCATCTAATCGAACCTTTGCTTTTAAAAATTTTTCCGGTTTTGGCCGGATTCCGGGCGAACTAGCTGTCCAGCGAGAAAACGATTTTCAGCATCGTGTTCGGCATGTCTTTTTACCCATAAATCAAACATTTAATTAACTTCAGATTAAACTTTTACTTTTAACCAACTTTCCGGTTTTCGCCGGATTCCGGGCGAACTACATGTTCGGGTAGAAAATTGTTTTCACATAAGTGTTCAGCATGTCTTGTTGTCCTAAATCGAACACCTAATCAACTCGAATTAAAACTTCTAATTTTAACAAACTTTCCGGTTTCGGCCGGATTCCGGGCGAACTACTTGTCCGTCGAGAAAATGGTTTTCACCATCGTCTTCAGCATGTCTTCCTACCCCTCAATCGAACATCTAATCAACTTCAAATAAAACTTTTACTTTTAACACACTTTCCGGTTTTGGCCGGATTCCGGGCGAACTACTCGCCCGATGACAAAATAGTTTTCACCATCGTGCTCAACATGTCTTCTTACCCCATAATCGACTATCACATTAGCTGTTTCAAAATATTTCTTTTGCCCCTTAATTTGAACCCCCACCCCTAAATGTAGGGCTACAAAGCCCATCTATGAACTTGACTGGTTCGACGACCCAAAGAACACTTGGTGTGAGGAACACCAAGTTTAATCAAAATATCTCATTCCCTTCGAGAGTTATCGTGCTTACAGACGGGCAGACGGACAACTTTTGCGATGTCATAGGTATCCCTCTACTCTACTACTCTATGGGACAAACGAACGCGGAGGAATCTAGCCACCTTGCTGTCAAGACTGGTACTTTAAGGAATAGTCGATTTGGGAAGTGGCGATTTCTAAGCCAAACTTGTCGAATCTCTCACATTCCAGCCAAGTTTCATCGTCCTAGCGTATCTGGAAGTACCTTAACTGAAAAATTGGAGTTAAGGTTAAGGATGGAAAATTGGAGTCAGTCTTGGAACTGGCATCAGTCTCTCCCCTTCCCCTCCCCGATAATGCTGCCCCGGGATCGGTGGGAGGTAAGAAATTTAAAAATAAAACAATATCCCGTGAATTTAATGATAAGTGTTACATGTTTCCTTCCTTCCTCTACAGCAATGCGGAAAGTTTAAACCTAGAAAAATTAACTGAACTTGAGACCACGGCCCAATGCTTGGTTCTTCCGTTATCTGTGTAACCGAGGTCCATCGACAAGATTTAAATTTATTAAAAGTTCCAAATTTCTCATCTTTTGTTAAACTTCGCCCTGATGACCATCCCCTTGGGAAGAAAGGAGGAGGAGTTATAACCCTTGTACATGAAGATTTTAAACCTCAGCTTTTAACTATACCTTTCCTTGATGAAAAAGATGAGATTATTTGGGTGAAAGTACAACCTAAGCGACTCCCCAGGCCGTTCTCTGCGGTAGCGGTCTGCGTTTTCTACTATTCATCTAGTCAGCCCGCCGCAAGAAAGGCGTTTTGGGAGAAGTTGCAGGAATCAACGGATTACATCCAGAGAACACATCCATATTTCAGAGTAGTTATACTAGGAGATGGTTACGAGCTGGCTACTAATTCGCTAGCCAGGTCACTTAGTCTTAAAAGCGTGGTTAATTTCCCGACGACCAAAGGTGAAACTTGTCTGGATGTGATCCTGACAAACCTTTGTAACTATCATCAAAATCCGAGTAAACTAGCACCACTTAGTGGTAGTTACCATTATATGCTCCGGTGGAACCCTTTTGAGAGAGTAAAAACCAAGTTCAGATATGGATTCAGCATGTGTGTTTACCCCTATAAGTCATATCTGTTTTGACGAAAACTTCCTGCCACTTCTGCCAATTTCCCGGTTTCAGCCAAATTCCGGAACTACATTGTCCGGCGAAAAAAGAAAGCTCAAAAACGAACTCAGCGCATCTTCTTTCCCCAATACTGAACATCTAATCAACTTCGAATACAAATTTAACTTATAACAAAATTTCCGGCCAAACTATATGTCCGGGTAAAAATTATTTTTCATGCACGGATTCATCATCTCTTCTTACCCCTAAATCAGATATCTAATCAACTACAAATAAAACTTTAACTTTTCAGGTTTTGGCCGGATTCCGGGCGAACTACTTGCCCGGGTAGAAAATTGTTTTCACACAAATGTTCAGCATGTCTTCTTACCCGTAAATCGAACATCTAACAAACTCCAAATGAAACTTTTATTTTTAACAAACTTTCTGGTTTTGGCCGAACATCTAATAAACTCCAAATAAAACTTTTACTTTTAACAAACTTTCCGGTTTTGGCCGGATTCCGAGCGCACTACTTGTCCAGCGAGAAAATGGTCTTCACCATCGTGCTCAGCATGTCCTTCTACCCCTAAACCGAACATCTAATGAACTTCAAATAAAACTTTTACTTTTAACAGACTTTCCGGTTTTGGCCGGATTTCCGGCTGAACTACTTGTCCGGCGCAAAAATGGTTTTCACCATCGGGTTCAGCATGTCTTCTTACCCCATAATAGACTATCACATTATCTGTTAAAAAATATTTCATTTGCCCCTTAATTTAAACCCCCTCCCCCACCCCTAAATGTAGGATTACATAGCCCATCTACGACCTCGACCTTACTTTGGACCCAAAGAATCCTCCCACCGAGTTTCATCAAAATATTTCATTCCCTTCGAGAGTTATAGTGCGCACAGACGGACAACTTTTGCGATGTCATAGGTATCCCGCCACTTACGTTTTGGGATCCCAAAAAGTAAAGTATCGGGTTTTAATATGCACGCAATTTCTCTGACCCTCCAGTCCTAACTAGACTCTTTAATTAATCACGCCCAAAGTTTATGGAACTTTCATATATGCCAAGGAAAGGCTTTACTGCTGACGGTAGGAGCCCTTGAAGACATGCAATATAAAATAGCAATAATAATAATAATATATTGCAAAACAATAAGGCTACGAAGCCTCTATAAAGTCCTTTTTAAACATTTAGGGTCGTACGTTTGGAAGACTCGCGGTACTGGGATTCACGGGTTTCTTTGTAGACTTTTGAAGTCTTGATGAAGAAAATAAGAAGAAATAATCGTGCCTGAAAGAAAATACTTAAAAGGTTCTCGGTATTCAACATAACATTCAACACAAGGATGTGCATCCATGAGTTCAATGTTATCAAACTGTTTGAATATCTAACTTAGCTTGTTCTTTGCTGAATGCCTGAATTGGTACCGCAATCGCCGAAATTGTATTTATCCCTCACTTGACATTTTGTAGGGATAATCAGCTGATCAACAAAATCCCCAAAAATCTCTTTTTTTTTCTTGTATAAAACTTTTGACTGTGTAATAGGCATCCTACAGCAAGTGCCCGAATTTACAAACGTCATTAACCGCAAACAGTTAGGAAAGAGGCAGAAATGGTACACTGTAAAAAAAAAATCTTGCAGTATTTGCTACTGGGATTACTCTTGTCTCTAAAAAGATTATCTTATCTCAAATTCGGATTAATTGTATCTCAGTACAGATAAGATTAATCCCAGTAGCGAATACTGATGTTAACTTTAATCCTTACTCGGAGGAACTTTTTACAATGTGTGAACCCTCAAAAAATAGATTTATTCAATTCCAGACTCTTAGAAACATCACTTGGTATACAGAGCGAGCCCTGACGGAAATCTCCTTGGGAGGTTTGATGATTCTAGTGATATTGCGCACTGTCCAGTACAACATTTTTAAAATCAGGGTAAGTCTGTTTGTGTTTAGGGCATTGGAAGCTAAGTTGAACTACTCAGAGAAAATGTGGGACTGACAATAATAGTCCATCTACTTCACTACTGGCTCTTTTAGTGCTTTTCCCTCCCCGAAATTTCGAGCTTCTTACAAATTTCAGGAGTCAGTTTAATTTGGGTCTTAACGCATGGACGGATAATCAGGTTTCCCGACCAGTTTGCTTAAAAAGAATAAAAAATAAAGTATCATTATTAAAGTATGAAATTATCTAAGTTTCTCCGTACATTGATGATGGTCTGGAAATCCTGTCAGGAATTCCGGGCCGCGACCCATTAGAAAATTAGAGAAGAAATAATGTTTTATTGCAATTTGGTTTTGATTTTGTAATTTTTAAATTAAATTTGTAAGTTAGTTTTTGTGTTTTATTTATTTAGCTAATGTAGATCTGTAATAATTTTATCTAAATAAATTTAGTTTATTAAATTAAATTTGTGAATTAGTTTTTGTGTTTGATATATTTAGCTAATATAGATATATCGTTTATTTTTGTTTTTCTTTCCTTCTTCTTCTTTTCCTTCTTCGTTTAAGACGATTTTTTTGTCATACAGATGGGTAATAAATTTATCATCAGCAGTATAGGAGTGTTCAACAGGAAAAAAAAATCCTTGTTTCAATCCAAGCTGTTATTTAAGGTAATGCCTAAATTATGTCTCGTTATACCGTTTAGTGCTTACAGTGATGCTCTTTGTTACTTACGACCGAGGAACAACAATTCTTTTTCACATCCTATCTCATGTAATTGAATTTGTAGGACAAATACTTGCACAGCAACTGCCTTGCAACCCTTGCAAATATGGCTTCTCGGTTCCGGGGCGTTCACACTTACGTCGCGCAGAGGCTGGTTAGCTTTCTTGAATCGATGTCAAAAAGATACGCGAAGCAAGTGAATTTGGTGAAGCATTCCATGGCAATCAACCTCGACTCACAAGAAAACGGGCCGAGCTTATCCAATGAAGATTCGGTAAGTGTGAAGCTCATTACATGCTTGGGCAGGAGCGGGAGTCGTCATACTTGACACACAAAGGCAATTACAAGGTGTTTCTCCAGTATTCCGGCTTCCTCTGTGATTTGCGATTCTAGCGTCGCTCTTGTCACCTGAAGACTCCCAGGTCTTGACACTTCATCAAGACCTGCCACTGGTTTTTCATATAACTTCCGGCTGTATTCACTAATACTCCTGATGACTAACTCTCCTTGCTGTTGCAAAATCGCCGAGTACCTAACGGAAGAGCCGGAAGCGGCACCACAGCTGTCCCCAGCGACCGCGATGATTGACAGACACAGGATTTGAGTCGTTTGTGAGACGTTTTCTCGTTCTTCCTGAGGATCACCGGCGTGTTTTGGACTTAGTCATATAGAGTATACCGCATTTAGTCGGAAGCCATTAAGTCTGTTGAGATGCTACAGGCGGGGCGTCGAAGGGTATTTATCTCAGTATTATGACTACCCACTGGGTCGCTCGTGTTATATACCTTGACATGCGTGTTCACACCCTGTTGAGACAGAAATATCTTAATAATACGAATCAACCTGCATTTCAATCTTCTTCTTCACTTTTCAGATCAGTTCCGATTTCACTTTATACAAAATAAATGCGATGGACAACAAAGCTGTCACGTTCCCTTTCCTATTCTTTTCTGGATCTTTAAAGGGCTAACACTCATAATGCCGACGGCTCAAAATGCCCACGACTCCAAATGTCTGTGATTCATGCCCATGGCTCAAAATGCCCACGATTGAGATAATTGAGGTGTTCAGTCTGTAGTAAATGGAAATAGGGGCGAGTGAGCAACGGAAGGAGTATAGACCGAGTATCAGAATGGCGATAATTGTATGCTGAATTGGTATAATTTCAAAGGTTAACTTCAGACATCGAGGTTGATATCGGAAATATCACCGAGACGCTCATTAAAAATAACCTATCCGGGCGCTAGGTTATGAAAAATCTCTACCGAGTCGAAGGCGAGGTTGATATTTTTAAATGGCCGTCGAGTTTGTTATTCTGATATACTATTATAACTTTTTCGAACAGAACAGTCCTATACCTATATTTTTATAGGTGTTACGGTGATGCCATCTGCATTCCGTACGTTTTCCTTATGCCGCCGCTAGGCAGCGTTACTCCCTTCCATTGCCTGTGTCTTTTATCTTTTATACCGTCGCGGCCACTCTTTCGTATTACTTATTAACTCTCTGGCCACGCCGGGTGTGAGTCACCTTCTTCTAAACACTTCTTTCCCGGTTCCCGGCCGGGTAACAACTCTTTTCACTTAAAGATTGTTCTTTTGTAAGTACATCTATTAATAAAACCTTTTGTTTACTTACGGACCATAGGTCACTTCTATGAGTCTTTGTTAAGCTCCTTAGAGTGGGCTGGCCTGTAAGGCCTAGTGTATGATGGGTGGTTGATAACCTGTTTTGTGTTCGGTATGCAAACCATAGTGTGAATCGACCAGGGGAATCCATAATGAACCCGTGAAGTTCTGCACGTGTAGTAGGCCACCAACGCCCTAGGCCATCCTGACTCCGATGATTGTTTACCTGGACATTTACCATCTTATGTCCGGCTTACTACACCCCTCGCCATAACATCAGGTTTGAGAGTGCAAACTCCATATACAAATACAGTCATCGTAACATAGGTATAAGACTTATTCTTCTTTTGTTGTACTTTTTTGCTAATGGGGTAGGGAATTTTATTTTAGTAAAGTAGCAACCCAAGCTTACTGTAAACCTACTAAAATTACTACTATGGGGGCCCAAAGACTTACCAATGCAGTATTTTTACTTTTTTTTTTGTAGATTTAGATGCCATCTGGCGGTTGTGAAAGCGTACTATAGATCTACTAAAATGACTACTCTAGGGGTCGTGGAAGTAAAAAGTAAGCAATAACAAAACCACGCATTGGCTCTTGAGAAAAGCAGAAAAATCCGAGATCAAAGACAGTGATCAATGCTGAATAACTAGCTTTGGAAAGCAAGGGATAGTAGGATGTTGTTTCAGTTGACAAGCTCTATTTTCATTGTCAGTGGAAATCTGGTGTGACAAGGTATGCCCTAGGGCATAGGCTGGTTGTCTAAGAGAGTTCTGTCATTTTTCATTGCTGAATAACTAGCTTCTGGAAGCAAGGGATAGTAGGACGCTGTTTCAGTTGAGAAGCTGTATTTTCAGTGGAAATCTTACTGTGACAAGGTATGACCTAGGGCATAGGCTGGTTGTCTAAGAGAGTTTTCTCAGGATTTTTTTTTTTTTTTTTTTATATATATATATAATCGTGTGTTTTTTTACTGAAAGTATTGTTTTAATTATTTTTGGGAGGTCTGCTTCAACTTTCCAGTATTTGAGGAAAATTACTCGATGAATTCAGTTTTTGAGGAAAAGTGCTCGATGAACATCTGCGGAGGCTGATACGGCTTCGGATCAGCCTCTCTGAGGATGATACGAGGTCGTAACAATCTCAAAACAAGTAATTGTCTTAATATAACTTCCTGTGGGACATATGAAGATATGTATTGCATACCTGTTCGACAAAAGTTATATTACAATTTACAATATTATAATCCTGAAACAAAACAAAAATGAATCCCAAAGAGCGATCTTTTTAATTAAGTTAACTTTTTACCTTAGGTTCGCTTTCTGTTCTTGAACAGTTATGTATGACATTTCTTCTGTACTTTCACGTCAACAATTCTGGGACTGATCAACAAACAATGATTTGTTTTTTTCAATACCTTTTCTGTGGTACTCGTGTCCTTTAGCCTATCCTTTGTCCGTTGTCCCAGGATCTTTTTGCCTCCCCTGTGGACAGTTTGAGCCATCGGCATATTGGACCAGGGCGATATTAATCTTCCTTGTGAGCATTTTTAATTGTTGGCTTTTTGAGCCGTCAGCATTTTGGAAGCTTTACCGTCGGAGCCTCTCGGCACTTTTCCACGCATTCTTAGTCGTGGGCATTTTGAATGTGGTTAAGGTAATAAGGTAAAGGTCGGGTCGGAATACTGAGCAGTAATAAGTAGGCTTGTTGTCAAACAGGGATGCACGCTGTCCCCTAGGCTTTTTTCTTTGTACATAAATGATATAGAAGATTATTTTACGGTGAGTGAAGCCCCCAGGCTGCAACTGATGTCATTTAATTTATTTTGTTTATTGTTCTCAGATGACATAGTTCTTCTAGGAAAGACAGCAGATGATCTGCGGAGGCTGCGTGGTGTTTTGCAGGATTATCTGGATAAGAAAAAGCTAGTATTAAACACCGCGAAATCTGTTATACTAGTTTTCGGTAAAAATGAGGAATGCAGTGAAAGATTTTATTGTAAAGAGATAGAACTTAAAATAGTGAAAGAGTTTGTATATCTAGGTTGTAAGTTTTCGGCTACGGGGAAGTGGGGTGCACAGTTGGATAGTATAGCGGCGAAAGGCCAGAAAGCTTCATGGATGGTAATGAAAAGTATGCTAAATTGTTTAGGCCCAGGAGAGATGAAAATTCAAAAGTAATATTCAATACGAAAATAAGCCCAATATTACCATATGCAGCGGAAGTGTGGGGATATGAAACGGGGGAGAAAATTGAGCGCGTGCAGCTAAGTCATTATAAAAGGTTGATAGGGTTAAGTGGAAAGTTTAACGGATTACTACTAAGAGGTGACCTAGGTATTCATTCATTAAGAGGTAAGAGACTTGTAAAAATGGTGAAGTACTGGGAACGGATAACGGCCAGATAATAGACTCGTGAAGGCTGCGCTGCTTGAGGACCTTAATGATAGCAGGAAAGATGCTTGGCAGAGTAAGGTAAGGGCTGTATTGAACAATTGCGGGCTATCAGGTCTGTTGAATGCTGGATTGGGGGAAGGTAAGGTGGTCGGGACAGTAGCTACACAAGTGCAATGGATTCTTGAGTGTCAAGAAATCCAAAAGTGGACGTGTGAGGTCTCAGCGTCGCTGTCTCTCAAGTCGTATTCACAGTGGAAGAGAGTCTGGGGTGAAGAAGTGTATTTTAAAGCGGTCCTTAAGAGAGAAGAGCTAAAATCTTATATGTGTTTAAGGGGAAATTTTCTGCCGTTGGGATCAAGAAGGAAAAACCTGGGGAGGGAGCGTGCGGTAGATGGTCTTTACTCGTGCCCTATGTGTGGGGAGCCGGAAGAAAGTGTGGACCACTTCATGTCATATTGCCAGGAACTCAATGATTTAAAGTTGGAGCAGCTCCAGAGACAGACAGGCGATGAG
Source organism: Branchinecta lynchi (assembly GCA_023053575.1). Classification (NCBI taxonomy): domain Eukaryota; kingdom Metazoa; phylum Arthropoda; class Branchiopoda; order Anostraca; family Branchinectidae; genus Branchinecta; species Branchinecta lynchi. The sequence continues at coordinate 8,740,510 of JAKZAP010000016.1, forward strand.
GAGTGGCTAAATGGTCTGATGGGGGGTCGATCATTTACTACTATTAAAAACCTGGCAGTGTTTGTTCAGGTGGGGCTGAGACACAGGTCTTTGTTCTTTTAAAGTGTTTAACTGTGCAGTTAGTTTTCTTTGTTTTGTCTTCAAAAAGTGTGTTGAATCTGTAGTTAGTATTTGATTTGCATAATATTTTTGTACCATGGCCCGTTGGGCTTTCCATGTACAATATATACACATACATACATTGTAAGAGTGGTTAAAGATATCGTGGTGATTTTCGGACCCCCCCCCCCCCCTTTAAAGTTTCAGCTATCTCAGATATCTTGTATGTTTGTGTTAGAAGGTTAAACAGAGTGTGACAACTTTTGTCAAGGGGCGAGTCATGGATACCGTGTAGAGAAAACGGTGATCTTTACCAGAGCAAAATAATACCAGGGAATAGCGCCAAGACCTATGCTTTCCATGCTTTGCAAACGGGCCACAGTCGTAGCGTCGCCCACTACGCTTGCGGCATTTAAACCGAGACAAACTTGCGGGTTTAGAAATCTCTAGTAAAGCAAAGTTGGGGTCTGCACAGTGCACACAGCATGGAAACGATGGAGGCTGTATCATTTTTGTGCAATGTTCATAATACGAAGTTGTCGGAGCCAGCTCTGGTGAACGACTGAACGAGTTTCAGCAGGGACGTTCTCTATCGCTAGTGGTGCTAGTATCGCTGCTGTTAGCGTGTGTGCCAATATTGTAAAGTCTTGCCACTACTCCCTAGTGTTACTTTGCTCTGATCTTTACTGTTCGAAGTCTGATGTAGTACGCGTATTAGTCAGCGAACGAATGCTTTATATAGCCTCACCTGAACCAAGCAATCAATGAACATTATTGCGCGGGCTGACACATGAATAGTCTACCAAAATATGGTGCTAACACGTAAAATAGGGAGATGTAGGTAAAGATTTAACAAAAGGTATAGAAAAACCTTCACACAAAGGCCCAGAAGAACCAAGGTCTACACTGTAAAAAGTTTTACCGAGTAAGGATTAAAGTTAACTGCAGTATTTACTGTCGGGATTAATCTTATCTGTACTAGAATATGATTAATCCGAATTAGAGATAATATTATCTTGGTAGAGAGAAGGTAATCCCAGTAGCAAATACTGCAAGGTTTTTTTTACAATGTAAGGACCGCTCAGCTGATTGCTTGCTAAACTTGGTGGAACTAACGCGTGGATCAACTGATGGATGACTGAGTTTTCAGATGTGGGCGAATTGCTAGATGTTGGCTATGACCACGGGTGTCAATTTTCTCGCGGCTCTGTGTAAGAACGGTCCACAAGTGATTTTTGTGATTACCGTTTATAGTTACAAATTACAGTAACATTCGTCTCCGTCCAGAAATATGGATTGTTTAATTGACTTTACTAAGGACCTTGTTTGTAGCTTTCGTACTGTTTGTCGGACTGTTTCCGTTCATTTGGCTATTTTATGTTGTTTAGCGATAAACAACTAGTCCCCTCAGAAACTTAAACCATGGAAATGAATATGAGCAATATATCTGGATTAATAGGTAAAGTAGCCTACTGCTCCCAGGAGGTTGAAGTAAAATATAGACTATATTCAGAAATATTTATTTATTCCCCTCAGAACTCGGAGTCAAAATATAATGTATAAAACAGAACTATGCCTAAACCATCTGGTAAACCAATGATAGGTTCTTGCCCTGTGTTATTACTCTTTATACTCCGACCGGCGGATTATGTCCACTTGGGATCATTATATGGTAGCGTTCGAGTGACGGCAGTATTCAACCTTCGAAGGCGTATTTAGGATCGTAGTCTTTTGTTTGGTAGTTCGAGCTGACTTACTGTATTGGTAAATTGGTATCACAAAACCTTCCAGAAAATCCAACAGCTTTGGCTAGGTCAGTCTCTAAAAGGCATCTGCCTGAAAACCGATTCCGTTCCTGCTCTCCGTTACCACAGCTTCCGTTTTCCCCACCACGTAAGGCATTCCTAAAAAAAAACTCAATACCCAAGAAGATACGTTTTTTTAGCAGGATCCAAAACCTCAGATTTCCGGACATTCTACGTTTCCAAGGGGAAATGGATATTCTTTTACGTCTTTTATATTTTCTGAACTAAGATTAAAATCGCTTCTGCTAATTAATTATTAATGATCAACCCAATGTTACACTGGTACATTCAGTGACATATAAATACTATAAAAAGTACGCACGATTCCAACAACTAAATTACAATTGCATATGTACTATATTGTACTCGCGATGACGGAACACAAATGGGAATTAAACCTGCTTCGTTTACTCACCAGTGTTTATTTGCTACGATTTGTAACTAATGGATTCATGTATTTTAGGCTCAGGATTTGGAAGCCACAGAAGAAATCCTTAGAATGATCCTTGAAACCCTAAACGCGGTCTTGTACTCTCAGCTCGGGAGCAATCCCAACCTCGTCTATGCATTGCTGTACAAAAAGGAAGTATTGGACATCTTTAGGAAGAATCCGAGCTTCAGTGAGATGACCTACAACATCGAAACTGTAAGTCATTTTTGAGAGTTTCTGCATTTTCAGAAGTTCCATAACAAATAATACAAGGATGCGCTGTTGATTTTGAAGAAGTTACGAATGTTATGCATAATAAGTATTGCCAGGAAGAGCCGAAAATGTATCTGCTGACTTTTTTTGTCCTCATGACACGGGAAATTTCAGGAAACTTGATAATTAAGGGTTGAAAGCCAAAGTGAAGAATTACCTTTAACGTCGTAAATTTGTCCACCCATCTGTCCTTCCGTCTGTCTGTCTGTGATCAGAATACCTCCTAAACACATTGATATATTGTTGTAAAATCTTGCCTTTTGGAGTTCAGAAGTAGTCGTCATTCAGTAATTAGGGGTCGGGGAGGGGCTTAGAAATGTATGGAAGAAAATTCGAAAAGTTAGTTAGAAGATTTGGCATTGAGTTGAAAGTATATAGTAAACACCTACTACGTGTTTATACTTCTTTGATCAGACCCACCCTGAAATACGCAGCACCCGTTTGGCATTTTTCATTATCGCAGGAACAAAGAGATAAACTAGAAAGAATACAGAAGCGGGCTCTTCTTATTATTCATAGTGGACCGAAGTTTCCCTACTCATACCTTTTAAAACATTTTAACCTAAAAACACTGCAGGAGCGCAGAGCTAAGCACTGACTTCGGTTCAGCCATGGTGTCCTATCCTCTCCACTCCCAAGTCCTCCCTCCCCCTATCAAAATGTTAGAAGTCGACCAGTACGAGTGGTAAGTTCTAAGGTTCCGAAGCTCTGTCCCGTACCTACAAAATACGCTAGATATGCAAAAAGTTTTGTTCCCGAGTTCGTGAAATATTTTAACGAAGTTTGAATTTTTAAGCGTACTGACATTCTACACATATATTGTAGTTTTTTCTGTCTGTTTGACAATAATCGCAAATTTGGTTTATAACCACGATAGTCGATTTTTTAAAATAAACTTTCTATCTATCTTCTATCTATCATATGATGAATCAGACATTGCCAATATTTCTTACCTCGGACACATCGTAATCCAGTTAAGATCGGAAACTCATAGCGAATATGTGATATTGACCGACCGCATAAACATGTTTTGATTAAAGACCTATTCCAGACATTCTGTTTACCTTCTCTTTCTGATTGGAAGCCACCAGTCTATTTAGATTTGAACTTGATTGCTGGGTTGCTGTTTTGTCTCGAGAAAAAAACCACGCAGAACGTCTCTTCTTTTCTAGATGACGAAACTTTCCAAGTTTGATTAGAAAAGAATTATAAGACTTAATTGATTATTTTTTTTATGTCTTCAGGAGTACCACACTGGTCTCGTTTTTTCTATTTATTTGTATTTGTAATAAACAGTTACAAGTAGCATTAGATGGAAATTATTATTTTGATCCTTGGCTCCATACGTGCCGTAACGGCTGTTCGGCTGAGATTTAGTCCAGACCGAATTATTTCAACCTAGGAAATTTGGTGGGTTTTTCTTAATTTACTCATTGTTTGACGTTGTTTTTTGTGGTTTTGAAACCTTCATAGTGGCAGTAGGGATGGTTATCACTGTGCATGTGGTAGAAAGACCATTTTTTGTGGTCCGCTTTAAGTTGTTTGGAGCACTGATTGGAGTGTGAGAAGATAAGCTGACTTTGTATCCCTGTTTTGATTGGTCGTCGTAATAAGATGTGAAATTGAAAAAAAAAGAAAAATCAAGACAAACTTTGGAATCCAGCCGAAAACTTGGGCCTTGCTATCTTTCGGTCCGTAATTCCCATCTTTCGCTTTAGTGAAGAGGAAAAGAAAGCATTGCAGAAAGGCACATGTGGTCAAGTCTGTGGCAGCCTATGAATTTGGGACCAACAGGTGACATCTAGTATTTGAATCTAAAGCTGCGAAAGAATTGTCCCTAGAATGCCATGTACATGATCTCAATGTTTTACTGTCGAGACCAACTTTTACTCTAGATTAAGCGTTTGGAAACACCGCATTCTCGTTTGGGAATGTTGCACAGCTCTCATCCTTATTTTATCGAACTATATTGTATAACAAAGTATATTCTGAAGGCCATGAACTTGGGACCAAAAACAACAGGTGGCATCTAGTATCTGAATCTGCACTGCGAAAGAATTGTTCCGAGAATCCGACTTACATGATCTTCATGTTTTACTGTACAGACCAACTTTTACTCAAGAAATAAGCGCTTGGAAAAACCGTATTTTCCACTCGGGAGCGTGGCAGAGCTCTCATCCTCATTTGATCAAACTATATTGTCCGTTCCTGGTTTCAGATATTGAGCCACTTCAGCCAGATCCTTAGCAAGGCCGGTGACGACCTCGCAGTTGACAGTGTAATGGAATTGGTCAAGTCGGGTGCTAAAGAACTGTCCAGGGACAGATTGAAGGTAAGTTTAGTCTTCCACTCAGTGCAGAGCAAAATAACATTAGGAAGTAGCGCCAAGACTTAAAAAAAGTGCCACACTGGAACAGCAGCGACACTAGCACCACTAGCGATAGAGAACATCCCCACTGAAACTCAATCAGTCGTGCACAGTGGCTACAACAACATCATATTCCGAACGCAGTAAAAAAAAGACCTCTCCTGTCTCCACGATGTGCGCAGACCGCATCTTGGCTTTATTAGAAATTTCGAAACACGCAAGTTTGTCTCGCTTTAAATGCCGCAAGCGTAATGAGCGGCGCGACGACTATGGCCCGTTTGCAAAGCATGGAAAGCAGAGGTCTTGGCGCTACTCCCTACTGTTATTTTGCCCTGACTCAGTGGCACAAAGCTGAAATCTAGGTTGGAACTCGCAGTTTCAGTGGCGTACATTACAGTAGCGGTTAGAAAGCGTTTAGTTGAATACCGGTCTCCGCCTCGCAAGTTTCCACTGTAATTGGTTGGAAAATCACCCCGACCTGTCAGGGGGATCTTCCCGAGTGCTTTTGGCACATATGGGGGGGGGGGGGGGAATGCCCAACCAGTCATTTAAAATACTTTGCCCCCCGTCGCTTGCCGCCGGTACGTGCTTCAACTGAACATTCCTTGCCTGAGTATTGCTGCGTTATGGTTCTTCAGTTAAGCCATAATTCGATGCTTTCTTCGGCGTTCAGTTTTCTGGAGCATTTTTAAGTGATCACACGGAAATAGTTCAAAGCAAGCAGCCGTGTGGAGCGAGGCCATGTCACGGTTCCTAACGCTTATTTAAAGCGGAACTCGTCCATTACTTTATCTGGACATCCTCGATGGCGTACGTGGTCGATCAGTGCAGCATCAGTTTATGGCACTAAAAAGCCGAAATACAGCATGGAATGATGGAATAGGACGCCCCTCAAAGACACTTCTCGTCACTGTAGATAGAGGGATCCTATAGGTTGGTATCGAAGGGAATATAGCTCTCAGACCAATGGCAAGGAGTAGAGTGGTAGAGGTATCATCCCCCCCCCCCATCCCACTCGAAATGAGTGGCCTTGAGGGGGTTATAGGCCGCGCGTGGACTTTTCTTTGTAATGGGTGGGCCCCACTATGGACACCCTGTTCGTAATTCGGTTGTCAAGACGTTTTAGGACGCTCCTCTCTCATTGGTTGTTCATACCGAAATTAAAAACGGGAGATGGATCTATCCATCCTAGATTTTATGAACGGGTTGAAGGTCTAACCGGTCTTAAATACGGGTCAATACCGGTTTACGAACATGTGTATCCGTAGTGGTGCCCGGGCGTAATTCAGAACCTTAATAAGTTCTCCTTATTTCTGGTCCTGCCGGAGCTATCTTCCCCCACCCCACTGGGTCTGAGTGGCCTTGTGGTGGTTATAGCCGACCCTTGGACGTTTTTGCGAACCTGAATAAGTTCCCATTCTTTTAGGTCCTACCGGAGCTGAAATTTCGTTATGTCGAGGAGCAGCGACCTGAAGAATTCTTCCTCCCTTACGTCTGGTCCTTGGTCTACCAAGCCACAGAACTCTATTGGGAACCGTCGCGAATCAAATTATTTTTACCAGACCGTGGAGAGCAGCCTTAGTTATTTTTTTAGTAGGTATAGTTGTCTCTCGGTTGGGCGAAACACCATGCTCCACACGCCGCTTCCGAATATGCCTGTTTTAGACCGTGGTTGATTGCAGGGTCTTGAAAATGTTGGGGTAGGAAATGGGACCTGTAGTCCTGTCAAGAGATGGAGAAACGTTAAAGGTTGGGTCCTTACGGTTTGAAAAGACGTTCCAGTGAGAATTCAGATGGTAGATCCTGCAGTGAGGTTTTAGGTAGGTTTCCGCTACCCGCGTTTTTTCCCGGGAAGAACTCTGCCTTATTCGATGATTTTCAGGATCAGCGAAGCAAGAACAACTTTTTTATTCCATCCCACAGGTTAAGTTTATGTCCCTTAAGCATTGTCCTAATAGGTTTAATAAGGTGTATTACCTCGTATAAGACTTATTACAGATTCCTCTTTTCCTCGGAGCGCGCTGTAATAAGGTGAATAAGGAGAATAGACTAGCGTTCTATTCTGGCTTATGCAGGGCCAATCAGATCGCTTGGTTGGTTCCGCCAGCGGGCCGAGGAAGGACTAGCGCCGTCAGAGTTGCCACGGGAAGCAGTAAAGTTCTACTTTGTTAGAAGCTGAAGAAACAACTTTTCTTCAAAATAACATGTTTTGTTCTGTTGCGACTGCTTAATGCTACTTCGAAGACCAATGTTGCCCATCCGTAGATTTAACTGCTTTTTACAATATACTGGGCGTCAAATTGTACTGGTGTACTTCAAGTAGCACTAAGAACACTTTCCTGATCTTCAGAAACTCGAAACACTGTATGACCTTGGCAACACCGCTCGCGGCATTGATAAGAGCCTCTCGGGTTAGTATTTGAACGGGCGTGTGTATTAAGACGTAAACATCGCGTATAGCGTTATTCAGCTTATTACACCTATTAGGACAATGCTTAGTTTAACAAACCGTTTTCCAAAAATTCACCAAAAATATTCCAGGTTGTTCATATAATATATCAGTATTATATGAAGAAAAGCTGGCCAGAAAATAATCGTAGCCATCACTCGCCAGGTCTTATTTTGGAAAAAATGTCCCCGTTTTTGTTTTTATTAGAATCAAATTATGACCAGCAAGACCAGGATTTGTCTTGTTCTTCTGTGGAAATGAAAAACCGAAATCTGGGGAAAATTTGGCAGATTCTTTGGATCAGAAAAAAACGGGCTCAGAATTTAGAAAACTTTGAAGATGGGAACTGGAATCAGACAGCAAGAAGCTACCTGTAAAACCATAACTGAGCGCTCGAAGCCTGCGTGTCTGTCCTTGCATTTCATTATTACAAAGACTGTTATTTTCAAGGCAGTGGCCAATTGCGTTGCCGTCCTCATCCGAATCCTTGGGTCGGAGGTGTGAGTGGATAGTCGAAAGGTAGACATTTAATTTCCAAAACGCCTTTATCTGTTAGGGTTGTTTCATCTAAATTTCGGCAGCTTCTCTTTTCTTATTTTGGCAGGAGTTAATGTGTCTGGATGTTCATTTTTTCTTGGGGACTTCGTCGGTACGGAAAGCTTTTGCTGTTGTTTTGTGATAATTTTAGAAGTTACCATGCATTCTTTTTGTGGAAACGGTATAAGAGGACGCGGTCATCCTCGTTAACGCGACATAGCGTGTGAATGATGAGCCCCGTGTTTTTTGCTTGTCGAAGTTACGATTCTGCTCACGGATTTTAGCTTTTGAGTCAGCGATGGTTGCGTTTCAGAAACGCAACGCAATCGATGTAGTTTCTGTGTTTCGCACTGAGTGTTAGCGACATTTGATGGCAGTTAACAGTTGGTCCAAGCTTACTGCGCTATGGCTTGGATTTTCTGGATTGTGCGCTTCCTAGAGCAATGCAATGCAATCCATCACTGGTTTC